>JALDNG010000644.1:0-161797 GCA_024349245.1 Neodontobutis hainanensis
TTGTTTGAGATAATAGTCCAAAAACCTACTTGTATATCATACTGTCATTCTGAAATAAAGTTTAGAGAAACCAACAAACCAACAACCATATTTTTGCCAAATTTTTCACTTTAACAAGGTAATGGAGAAGCCCACTCCCCCCAAACAGAAGCAAACTTCAGCATCTGGCATCTTAAGCTGGGCATTCCATTCATTGAGAAGCCTAGTTAATTTAGAGATGGTTTATCTAAATGAAGAGGATGTGGGATGAATGGTTACCTCGAAACCCACAATCCAGTCTTACATTGAAGCAACTAGTAGCTCAGTGTTCCAACATCCACAAGCGGCAACTGCTATCACAACTTGAGATTGAGGAGGAGGAGCCAGGACGAGAGGTCAGAGGGGAGCTAATGGCGGCTCACCAACCAGAGATTGGGTACGAAGCCCCAACAAGAGCAATAACGCTGAACGAGTCAATGACTGACCTGAAAGACAAGATCATGGCGAGGATGAATGAAAGGCAACCCCGACACCAATTACAACGGCTAAGTGAAGTACCATCAGAGAGTCTCCTAGAAGATGTGAATGCAGCATTGAGTGTGATCCCTACCACAACCATAACTGAAAACAAGAAGCTGATTATTAAGAACACCATAGCAATACTGTGATTGACCCAGAACTTCAGAAATGCCTTAAATCTACACTATAACCACACACACCAAACATTTATAGGTTTTCATATTTATAATGAGGATAACATGCAAACAATGACAGAAGGTGGAGGAATAAGTAACTGAACCTTCTGCCTAAGGAGACTTTGAGAGCAATTAATACCAATTTTTACCAAACAATTTAAGTCAGGGGTGTGTCCAATCACTGGGGAGTGGCTTAAAGCTGCTCTGCTCACTATAAAACACACACCTGGTAAGAACTGTGTCTTGATGAGAAGCATTGTCTGATGTGCATCATGGCTCGCTCAAAAGAGCTCTCTGAAGACCTGCCATCAAGAATTGTTGATTTGTATAAAGCCGGCAAAGATTACAAAACCATCTCTAAAATTCTGGATGTTCATCAATCCACAGTTAGAGAAATTGTCTACAAATGAAGAGAGTTGGGCACTGTTGCTACTTTCCCAAGGAGTGTCTGTCCACCAAAAATGACAACAAGAGTTCAGCGCAGAATACTCAGAGAGGTAAAAAAGAACCCTAGAGTGTCTGCTGAAGACTTACAGAAATCACCGGCACAGTCCAATATCTCTGTGTAAACATCGACTATCTGTAAAACATTGGCCAAGAATGGTGTTCATGCGAGAGCTCCACGGAGGAAGCCACTGCTGTCTAAAAAAAACATTGCTTTATTTAATTTTTGCAAAACGAAACTTGGAAAGTCCATAGAACTTCTGGCAAAATATTTTGTGGACTGATGAAACGAAAGTTGAACTGTTTGGGAGGAACACACAACATCATGTGTGGAGGAAAAATGGAACAGTTCACCAACATAAGCACCTCATCCCCATCGTGAAGCCTGGTGGATGGAGCATCATGGTTTGGGGTTTCTGCCTTAGGGCCTGGACAACTTGCAATCATTAATGGAAAAATGAATTCAAAGGTTTATCAGGATGTTTTGCAGGAAAAGCTGAGGCCGTCTGTCAGACAGTTGAAGTTAAAACGAGGATGGATGCTGCAACAGGACAATGACCCAAAACACAGAAGTAAATCCACTTCAGAATGGTTTCAGAAGAACAAAATACACGTTCTGGAGTGGCCAAGTCAAAGTCCTGACTTGAACCACATTGAGATGCTGTGGTATGACCTCAAGACAGAGATTCATGTCAGACATCCCAAGAATCTGACTGAACTGCAGAGTAAAGAGCAATGGTCCAAGATTCATATAGAGGACTACATCGGGACTAAAGAGGACTAAACCAGGACTATGACAAAAATAGTCACTTTGTAATTGCTGCCGATTTTTCAATGGATGTCAATAGGGGTCATGCTTGATGGAGCCAACCCCTTCTTCCTATTAGGCACAGACCAGGAAGCGGGCTTGCTATCTCCAGCCCATCTACAGTTATTGAACTTGACGCTTGTCTCGGTCACGTGATAAGTTGCGGCTTCAATTAAATCCCAAAGCTAGCACAATGAGTGAAAAACAAACGTCTTTGGAAAGTTTATTCGCAAAGAGGAAAATACCCCATGAGGAGACAGAAAAGCATACGACTTCCAAGACAAAGTAAGTTGCATTTAACAGACAATACCAGGAGTCCTACTTAAATGATGGATTTATAGCGACAGGTGATTCCCGCGCACCAAGCCCGTGCATAAATAATAAATAAAATTCAGTGCATAAATTTGGTTCGTTGAAATTGTTCATACAATGTACAGTTTTCTTGTTGTTTTTTTCACAATAATCCTACATGGAAGGGAGTAACTCAACACTCATGAACAGTTTCTACTTCGGTTTGTTTGGTATGGTGAGTTAGCTCAGGATTAAGATTATGACAAATATTGTATTTTATACGTGGAAGAGTTTGTATTTGTTCAATCAAATATTGGCTGTGATTTAGAGTTGTATAATCTTGTAGATACACTGAGACAACGTTTAAGTTACAATCACTGAGACATTGTGTTCTTAAAAATCCACCAATTGTTTCTTCAGAATTTTCAGCTAATTGGAAGTGTTCTGTCGCGAGGATTAATTGTGATGTGTACATTTTCAGAATGTGCCTGTACTATCCTAGTTCAGGCTCTTGTCTTGTCCAAACTGGATTATTGCAATGCTCTTCTGGCTGGACTCCCTGCTGCACAACCAAACCTCTGCAGCTGATCCAGAATGCAGCGGCAAGAGTGGTCTTTAAAGAACCGAAGAGAGCGCACGTAACTCCTCTCTTCATTAGGTTACATTGGCTCCCGGTTGAGGCACACATAAGGTTCAAAGCTATGCTCTAGGCCTACAAGACCACCACTGGCTCCGCCCCCTCATATCTTCACTCACTGATACAGACCTATGTTCCTACCAGATCCCTGTGATCTGCAAATGAACAACGTCTAGTTGTACCATCCCAAAAAGGAAAAAAATCACTCTTGCGTACTTTCTCTGGATCTGTTCCACATTGGTGGAATGATCTACCTGCTGCTACAAGATCAGCAGATTCTGTAGACATCTTTAAAAAACGCTTGAAAACATATCTCTTTTGTCAACACCTGACTGACAAACACTGAATTCTGAACTTCCTTTCTATCAATTCCTTCTTCTAAAAAAAAAAAAAAATCTTTCCTATCCTTAGCTTTGTTTGCTGTGCTAGGTTTTAACTGACTAATTTTTTGTGCACTTATGCTTTTTGTTACCTTGTGTTGTTGAAATTGCTTCCATTGTTTTCCTCACTTGTAAGTCGCTTTGGATAAAAGCGTCTGCTAAATGACTAAATGTAAATGTAAATGTAAATTCCTATGGTCACCTGGAGCGGGCGAGGCCGTGAGAGGTAGATGTGGTGGGGGTGGATGTGGCAGAGAGGACGACATGTCTGCAGCGTGACAAGAGTCTTGAGACCCAGACCCAGGCCACAGCAGGAGCAACACTGACCGGACATCAGAATTTAAGTCATGACACACACATAGTGCCACTTAAAACACACACAAAGACAGAACACAGAAGGGAGACAGAAGGACAAAGTCAAGTGAAAAGTTGAATGTGAGGAGGTGAAGAGACAGACAGGTGAACAGATTGAATGAGACAGACAGGTGAAGAATAAAAGGGAAAAGAAAAGTGAAACACTAATACATTTTATGTGATACAGGAGGGTGGATCAAAGATTTCAAAAAGTTAAAAGATCCAAAACCTTTGATCCAAAATAAAAGTATTGAAGTATTTTGCAAAACAATTGAAATCTTATTGTACATCTATTAGGGCAAATATTAGTATGAATGAACTAAGAATAACTGAGACATAGTTATTGGGGATAGAATGAAAATGACCACTTTGTAATAAAAAACACTGTAGACAGTGAATAGAGTTAAACACCAGTGTTCCACAGTAACACAAGATAACAGAGGTGTCTTCTCACCCTCCCTTTTCTTTGCTCACTCTCTTGAGCTAGAAAAGTATTTTTTTTTAAATTGGAGACCAATTGTATGTATCTATTAGAACGAGAACTAATAGAGGTCCTAAATATCAGTGTGGTTCAAACACACAGTATAACATTAATGAAAATGTTCACTGTGTAATCAGAAGAATTTAAATATGCGTTTTAAAGTCAAATTGCGCAGAGCAGGTTTATAAAGATAATACAAAATGATAGATATTTGGGCCATCAGCTCACATATAAAATAATGTTACCAGAAGAAATGAAATGAACGAGTATGTATTTCTCTGGTTTGGTTCTGACTAAGTGTTGAGAAGTGGATTCAAAATGCCAAGGTTGCGGGGCTTCACAGCACCCTCCCTTTTTGCTCACGTCCGGAGCAAGAAATGTTTTTTTTAATGAAGTTTAGCTCCACAGAAAGTGTTGGAACCTTTACAGTAAACAAATGTTTTAATGTTGAAAAATGCTGAAGTAGAAATGTCAGTGACAGAAACAGACTGAACTGATGTGTTAAAGAAAGGTTTATGATACGAATATAGTCCACATTCTGTTTTTGATTCTATGAAAATGTTTTTGGTAAACTAAATGACAAAATGAATGGGATTAAAAAATTGTTTGAGAAAAATATTGTTCAAGTAATTAGGAAAACTGAAATGAAGACAGAATAAATACTGGCCAATGGGTTTTGAAATGGTACTTTCTAATAAAGATGAGATACCTGACACTAAAATAGATGCTGACAAGGGGCATCTTTACAATAAAGTTTTAGACTGCATTGTAAATTTGTAATCTGGGAATTGAAAACATATCTATGATAAAACTGTCAAAACAAAATTGCAGGTAAAGTGTTAAACTGTAAAATGGTTAAAGTTAAGAGCATAAGCCAAGTGCTCTCTGTGTTTTAATCACTGCTTAAAGTGATTTTTAAAAAAAGTTTTGATTTTTTTTTTTTGATGAATCTGATTTAAATGTCGGAACGTTTGACTAACACAATAGTCTGTCCTTTTGAACAGGATTGAATAATATTTTTGGTTGAACTTTAGAGCTGTTTATGGAGAACAGTAAAGTAAGTAAAATCTTTGGAACCTAAAGATAAAAGATACAATTTTAGCATTGTGTTAAATTAACATTACTGACTATAACTGAGTTCAATGGTGGTGAATCTGAATAAATAAAGGGAGACGTGGGTTTGAGTAACACTTAATGGGTTATGTTTCTGTTTAACATTGAATGAAGGGAACTCTTTTTGTAAAGTCTGATGCAAAATTAGTGGAAACGTGAAATTAGGAATGGATAAACGTTTTAAATAGGCTGGGGTTAAAATTAATATGGGGAAAATGCAAAACAAAATGGTTTATTGTATTTATTGAACACCTGGTGGTAAAACTGAGTTTTATAGAAACAGTGTGGAACAAATCTATACTGAACAAAACCCTAAAGAAATTGTTTATTATAAAAGTAAATACAGAAAAATTTACAAAGAGCTTTGTTGATTTAATGAACGGTCTTTCCTTTTAAACGACACAATGGTGATGGAGTTTTAGAGGAAAGCAGTGTGAACAGAGGCTTTGTGGTGTGTTTGAGCAGCTGAGAGAGACTGCCCGATTACAAGGTTAACTCCAGAGGTAAGGCTCTGACCCAAGAGTTTGTTTTTTTTTTAGGAATTTGTGTCTAAAGGAATTAATTTGAAGTGAGTGAACAATATTCTGAGGATTTTCTAATTAGATTGTGAATTTAAAGTCTTTGGCTAAAAGTTTGTGACAACAGATCATGAGAAACTAGTTCTGATCTATTTTAAATTATTTATGTTTGCATCAACTGAATAAAATATTACTATAATTGCAGATGATAGTCACAGTTACAGGTAAAGACCTACAACTGTGGTAACTAAAACTAAATGGTAGCTAAAAATAAAACTGAACTAAATAAAGTTTTAAATATAACAGCCACAACAGTGATGCTATTTGGAAAACATAAAGAACAATTAGAAATGATAATTGCTGGACTAACATTTTAAAATGATCAATGGCACTGGCCTTTCATTTAGGATTTTAGGTTTATTTTTATTTATTTTTGTTTTGAGCTATGGTTTTCCCAAGGCTCAAAACAGAGAGGGAGAAGAAGATTTAAACTAACTGTATTAAAGTGATGAGGCTATAACAACAGTGCTTAATACAGTAAAAGATAAGTTTAAATCAAAAATAAAGAAAGGTTGACATGACTGTTTTGAAGAGGCACTGTTTGTTCTGATTGAGTCAAACTTTCAGATTAAAGTAGATTTCCAGCAGACCATATCTGTGGAAACAGGGTTTATCTGTTGTTTAATTTTATTGTTTTCATTTTTAAGAGCTTACATGGTTTCGTTTGACGAAAGCCTGGAGGCACTTTCTATGGGTCTAAAAATGTCTGAGAACTTTTGATTTATTTGTTTGTATTTTATTTTGATGGAAGCCAACCACAACAAGTACCAGTTCTGAAAATAAGATTTGATAATTAATATAGCCACCAGTAAGAGCTAATATTAACATTGTCTTTGAACTTATAATCATCTTGGTTTACACCTGGGAGTACACCTGTGAGCGGGCCAGTGACAGGACGTACTGTAACATCACTCTGAACCTGACAAACTGAGATCAGGGACAGGTGCAGTGCAAAGCAGAAGTCTGGAGGTTTTGTGAAAGTAAAACCATTAGATCAGCGTTGCCTGCTGACCAGAAACATGCGCCTTAAAGGATCCTCGGTTTGTTTGTTCACATACAATGTGACGGAGAACATCGTGAGGACAAACTCACAACTTAGGAACCAAACGGCAGTTCCTTCAGGTTTATTTGAGAGCCCCATATGCTTCAACAACAGAGGTCTCCTTCAAGGTGTCCTTAATGAATATAAGACTAAAATTCAATTAGCATCGAAATTAGAATTTTACATTTGAGACAATTTATGCAAATGTGGATTAAATTTAATTAGATTATAACCAACAAAGGTTTATGAATTGCATGAGAAATGCTGTAACTGTGAATTAAAACTGGAAATGAGTTAAAACTGGTCCAAGGACTGGACAGAACCAATAGAACTGAGCTGCTTTGAGCTGAAAAGGTGGGATCTACAGGATTTCATCCAAAGTAACTCAGGTCTAGTTAACAGCACAACTAACGTTTTTAAGAAAGAGCTTCATACTCTTCAGATGAATTGACAGAGTATTCTGGAATAGAGTAATTGATTTTGACCAGGTTCTAAAAATAGTTATAAAATATTTGGGAAAATGACTGGGATTTTAAATCTGCGTTGAGATGTACTTGTGTGGCACTTCCATGTCTTATAACTTTTGTTTGTGTTGATTTCCATGTATCCGAGCTTGTTGGTGAGATTGATGGATGTGGCCATTGCTGGGTCAACATACCTGGACATGCACCTGCCCAACGACTATGGTCGAGGCTTTGACCTCAGATGAACACTTTAATATCTGAGGGACGTTAACGTTTGCATGAACACCAACAGGACAACAGCTCCAGGACGGATCATACTACAGTCCCAAGGGCCGTATGGTTCATGAAGTTATGATGCTTAAGAGAATTGATTTTAATCATTATGAATGTGCATATGTCTCACTCCTGTTTATGTTTCTTTTCGTGACAGGGACAGTAATGGACAGGCAGGGACAGGCCGGAGATATTAAGTCCGATGGGATGACCAGCTTAATCCAGCACCTTTTTCTTCATTCTTTTGGAGTGATGACATGTTTTTGCTTGATACACATATTGTTGAGTTTAAATGATCAGGACAGTTTGTGATTTTTCTGTTCTGAATTGTTGTGATCTTTTCTTCTGATCAGTTACCCATATTTTATAGTTTAGGCCTTGTTTGTGAATAGCCGCCTTTGGCAGAAGGGGCGCCAGAAGGTCTTTTTCCCGGCAAAAGGTCATTTACCAAATGGTTCAAATGTACTTAGGCTAGGTCAGCTGCCGCTGGTTTTCACTTCTGGCCGTACAATTCACATCAAGGTGGGATTTTGATTTATGCCATGTCTGGCATAAACAGGGGAATGTTATGGGAATTGTACATCTCCATTAATGTTATACATTATGCTCTCACCCTGCTCCAGTTCACATGCTTATCCACACACAAGTATGACTTAATGCCTTCAGCTATATCTACATCAGTTTGCACTACATCTAATCACTGTACAAGGACACTCTGTCCTGTACACTTAGACACACATCTCTGACTGACACGTCAGCTCAATACACGTCCATCCACGACCCTGGAGCTGGCATAATGTAAACCTATAAAGCCTCATGTATTGTTTACACCTTTAAGCAAAACCTTCCACGTACCATTGTTCATGTGTGTCCGTTTTGCTTCTCTTTGCAAAGATTAAACCTGTCTATTATTGTCAAATCCTATGCCGTCTCCATCGTCTGCTCATTTAATCTGTAACCAAAAATTCTCTTAACACACCTGTCAACACATTTCCATCTCTATCTTTAATCACTCTAACCTGCTGCACATCCTTTCAATCTCTATCTCTCTGCCTCACCAACCAATCCCTCTCACCTTCCAAGCTAACCTTTTCCTCTGCATACTCTCCTAAACTTTCTCATTCCACCACCAAGTCTCCTTGTCTTCTTTCCTCCTTCCAGTTTACACACCTAGCACCTTTCTACCCATCTCCCTAATCACCTTGGCTGTAGTAGTCCAGTCATCTGGAAGCACCTCCTGACCACCTAAAGCCTGTCTCAACTCCTTCCTGAAAACCACACAGAACTTTGTCAACCTCCACCACTTTGTCTTCTGCTCTGCCTTTGCTCTCTTCATCTTCCTCACCATCAGAGTCATCTTACACACCATCATCCTATGCTGTCTAGCTACACTCTCTCCTACCACTAATATATACGGTATTTTATTTCATTTACTACTATTTATGTATATATAGGAAGCTTTTAGATAGCTATGCCTGGTTACAGACATAAGTTATGTACATAAACACTTGATTAATACTGGGAGCTAAATTAACTTTTATCACTGTTGCCAGACTTAAGTTATTTTGATTAAGCCATCTCCTATATCCAGATGTTAAACGTCATGAATATAGATTTGTTGAATTTTCCAGTGTAGTTAGTGACATTGGCCTCTCATTAAAACCAAACTTACCATGTCAAAGCTGAAGACCGCTGCAGATATTGTGCTTTGGGTAGATTCTTGGCAAGCCCCCTTTTACATTCACAAGGGCGGTGGGGTATGAAACTAATAATATAGTGTTCTCAGTCGTCTACTTGAGCCATGACAGGGACTTGGCTGGTCTGTGGCTCCTCAGTCTGTCTGGCCATTGTAAATCTGACATTCTGTCCGAGATATGCAGGTGTCAGCTTTTTGTTTGATTAATTGGATTCACAGTCTGAGACAAGGAGACATGGGAAAGATAATACGAGCAACATGTCTTAATGCAGGTTAACATGCACTGTGCACAGAGAGACGCAGATGCTCTGTTACATTTACTTAATAAAGCACTACATAATATTTATCCAAAAATATTCTCAAAATCATTTTGATGGTTCTGAGTCATGAGATCAGTAGAATCATGTCTAACTCACTGAGACAGTACCCTAAGCTCTTTCCAGAAAACTTTTCTGCCAGCTCTACCACACATTTAATAAAGAAAATAGGACAATACTCTGGACCCTAGCAGAGTTCTATTTGTACAACCCTAACCCACCTTATTTTTTGTTTTTTTCCAATAAATATCTTCAGTGAAAGCTTTAAAAAGTGAATAAAATTCCCAGGCTGAAAATAACTCCCACTCCAGCCCTGCTAATCCCCCCACCCCATGTTAACTGCAGGACACTACAGTCACTGACAGTGCACCTGCAACATGTCAATCTAACCAGGTTGAGCTGCATTATCTTTTTGACAACAAATTGGAAATGCTGCTTGTTTATGCCCTTATACTGCATTCTACATTTACTTATGTAAACATTTTGACTTCTTTATATGGTACATAAACAGCAGGGATTATTTGTATTTTTTTCTTGGCAAAAAGCACAGTTGTTTTAGCAAGTTGTAAATCAAAGCAACATAGAAACACAACTTCCAGAGCATACATCTTGTTATCCTAGTTTTCTGGTTTACATTTACATTTAGTCATTTAGCAGACACTTTTATCCAAAGCGACTTACAAGTGAGGAAAACAATGGAAGCAATTTCAACAACACAAGGTAACAAAAAGCATAAGTGCACAAAAAAATAGTCAGTTAAAACCTAGCACAGCATACAAAGCTAAGGATAGGAACGTTTTTTTTTTTAATTTTTAATTAAAAGAAGGAATTGATAGAAAGGAAGTTAAGAATTTAGTGTTTGTCAGTCAGGTGTTGACAAAAGTGTTTCTTACTTTCTAGTCAATCAATACGGCTGCATGTTTGAAGGAGGGCCTGTACAGTGACAGGTAAGCTACTTTTGTAGCCACATCTGCCCTGGGGAAGACTGACAGAGACCATTTTGCGCCTACAGCTTCTCCGACCATCACCAAGGAAAGGTGGATGAAGTGTCTTTCCCAAGGACACAACAGTGAGTTTGAACTGGGGAGAGCGGGAATCAAAACGCTAACCTTTCGGTTATAGGATGACCTCTCTACTGCCTGAACACATTTTTGCTGTCACTGACATTTTCTGTGTCTAATGGAGCGGAGTAACTTTTCTGTTGACAGTGTGCCTTGGGAAATGTAAAGAGGACACTCATTTATGTCTGTATTAGACACATATAATGTTTAAAGTTGGAAATGAGAGGTTTGTTAGAGTTTGTTAGAGTGTTTACAGTCCGTTTCAGTGCTTCTGATGCAGATCCCAGAGCAAGTCTTCAGTCTGCATCTGTCTCTGCTCAAACACACTCTTACTGCCTGTAGCAGGTTCTAATTAGGCTGTAATAATAAATTATTTTATGTGTCCTGTTAGAATGTGGATTTTTTTAAAAGTTTGATCTGTAATTACTACCATCTACAAGATGAAAATAAGACTTTAGCTTCAATGAAACAATTTGGCCCATAATAGTTTTCTCTTTACTTTTTATGTTGAATAGTTTTTAGATGCTTTAATATAGTTCGGGTAGATAGGGTACATTCTTTATAGAGTTAGGCTAAAGGTAAAGTTACGGGACATCAGTCAAAAGACAAAAGAATAATTAATAAAGAAGCCTCATTAGTTATAATCTGGCAGAATGATGTTTATCTACCAAAATAAATAACCAGATGGAATTTGAAAATGCACCAAAAACAATATAAGTAGCAAAATTATAACCATAACCTAGAAGTTTAAAATAAATAGTAGATTCTTGTCAATTTATGAGCCTTGCACTCTGACCATTGTATATAACACCAAGTTTTACCTCCTAATCCAGAGAGGAATTAGTCCATATATCCATCTGTATAAGTGATATAGTGGTCACACAATCAGGGTCAAAGAGGTCACACGCTACATTATTGATGTGTTAGGTTTTCTTGTCAGCAATGTGTCTGAAACTGACTTTTTAGTTTTTTTATTATTATAATATTTAACTAAACAAATTTTAATAATGGGGGTGCACGTGGCAGAGTGGTTAGCACTCCTGCCTTACAGCAAGAAGGTCGTGAGTTAAAAACCCGGCCGACTCAAATGTTCTCAGCCGACTCCGGTCTTTCTGTGAGGAGTATGCATGTCCTCCACGTGTTACTGTGGGTTCTCTCCGGGTACTCCGGCTTCCTCCCACCGTCCAAAGACATGCATGTACAGGTTAATTGGCAACTCTAAAGTGTCCCTAGTGACTGAATGTGAGAGTGAATGATTGTCTGTCTCTATATGTCAGCCTGCGACTAACTGGCCACTGTCCAGGTGTACCCGCCTCAGGCCCAAAGCTGCTGGGATAGGCTCCAGTCACCCGCGACCCCTAACGGGACAAAGCGGTAGAAAATGAATGAATGAATTTTAATAATTTGTAGATCTTCTAATGGAAATGACTAATGGAAGTAATTTATCAATCAAAAAAGCAAATACACACATATTGTTATTAATTCTTTCCGTCCAGTATCAAAGGACATCTGGAGCACAAGCACTAATCATCAAAAAGTCATCAAAACACTGTCTTGATGACAGGTGAAGTCTTCCGTTTAGTTCAAAAATCCCTCTTCTTCATTAAGGATCATGTCCTACATATGTGGTGATTTTCTGTTTGTATCATCCTTTTTAAATCTATGCTACAGCAAGACTTAGAAGCTGCTCACTTCCTGTTTTAAAATATTAAATATTAAGCCACTTACTATTTTCTCTACCCACTCACTGACAGACACACTTTGGTTGGTTGCCAATTGATAAATTGTGTTGTTTGTGAAATTTCAACCATTAACCGTGCAACATTTTATGCAATTTTAAGTTAGCAATGTTACCCAAGCCTTCTTGTTTTTTTTTTTTACTCTCCTGCAATGCTCAGTGTTTTGTTTATGTCCTCCTAGTGCATTGGCTCCCCAGCAGGAGAGTGGCAAGTGGCGCTGAAAAGAAATACTTTTTGAGTCCATCACATAACACTACATAGTCCATAATCAGTCGTCATCTTGTCTCATCTAATAAAAGCCGACACTGTCAGGATCAATATGACTCCACATCGATTTTAATACCACCCTCTGTGTTCAGCCCAACCAACAGCAGGGGGCATTATAAAAAAGGTAACCTCTATCAGCCTTGGTATTTGAAATACAGTTTGATTTAGTGAATGACAATTGAGCTGTGTATAAAGTCTGTGAAGGAGGAATGGTTGTGTTTGATTTGTGCCGTATCTCATGGAAGCCTGTTTGTTAAGGGCCAATACAATCATTCACACTTATTGCAGTTCAAATTGACGGCATTTAACAACTATTTGTAATACTTAGCTCTCTAACACACTGACATAAACATAATTTATAGTAAATAAATTAAAATATAGTCTTATTCAAGTACTTATCACCTATTTACTTACATTCTGATTTAGTTTCTAGTTTTACATAGACTACATTAGGTATGTTTCAACAGATTTTTTTCAAAACACTGTTATTTTCTAAACATGGCTATGCTTCAGTTTAGGAAATTAAACAAAAACATCTTAAACTTCTTGGCTGGAACTAAAGGATTGCATTGTTGTGGGGAGACATCGCCATCCATGTGTAAACGTACAGCCTAAACATAAAATAATCTTTGATGAAAACACATTTTCTAAAAATACCTCAAGGGCTACTTAATTTATCACCCTTCTAATATTTATTACCATTCAAGACATAAACTTAGAGTGTTTTCCTCTGTTCACTCTCCTCAAACTTCAGTAGTGACAGTACATTCCCAGCAGCTTCTTTAAGTTAAGCCACTTTTAAGTGTTTATGCTCCTCAGAATTGCAGCCCCTGTCACCCAGTACAATTTTTGACAGAATCAAGGACCAGCCAATTTCACAATTGTACCATGAACCCACGACAAACATCCATCAGTGTCTGAAATTTAGCACAATCATTGTAAAACCTGCCACAACCTGTATTAGATATAAACCATAGTTTATATCCTTTCATGGCGGTTAGCTAGACAGCTGTGTCCTAACAGAACATAGTTTTCCAAAACACAATCTTGTACTTTCTTGTTTTCAACACCAACGCTGATGCTGTCTGTTGTTAAATCATAGTCTATGTAGTCAGTCTCCTCAATCGCACAGTGTGACAGGCATCAAGACACCGGTCAGAGCTGTCTCAAGATGTAATTATCTACTGGGCAGTATAATACAGCGTGACAAGACATTTACATTTTTTATTTTTGTCTGTTTACCTCTCTTTTTCTTTTTTTTTTTCCTGCGCAGGTTTGTAGAGATACAAGGAGTGGATGGAGTTTGAGAGAATCTGGAGACAGGTTCTACTTAAGCTAAACAGTAAAATCTCTGGAGACTTTACACAAACACTGTATGTCTGAACTGAAGTTCATTGGCTAACTGTGCCACAAGACCTATGGCAAAATGATTGTTTTGTGTCAACTATTTTGTTCTGAAAATCATGAGAAACCAAGACTGAAATTGTACATTTTGATTAATCACCAAGGCCTAAGCTCATGACACTTGTATAATTGAGGCTGACATGTGGCTAAGTTGGCAGCCCATTGTACTGGACCCTTTTGTTTGATGGATGTCATTTATGAGCGCAGTAATTCGAGCCCTTCTTGATGGAGGCTGTATCTCTTTTGTTTAAGGTCTCCTGCCAAAGTGCACAGAGGTCCGTCAGAGATGAGAGTGTACTTACAGCACGCTAACGCCCATCAGCGTCGGAACTGTACAAGTCACTTTCACTGACGCCCACTGCTTGCACCTTCCATCCATTTCTATATCTCACACTTGTTAGTGGGTTCACAGTTGGAAGGACAGGCCCCAGCAGAGCGACTGATCAAGAGTGTGGTCTGTATGAAGTCAAATGTCTCCACAAATCTCAGGTAACTATAGCAACCAAGACAAGTGTATTATTACTCGTTGCAGAAGAGCTGAGAGATTGGGTTGTGATCGTGTCTCATGATGTGACAGAGGTCCACTTAAATACGTCCCTGCGTGCCAGTTTCAGGGATGACGGGTTGAAGACGAAATTATGCTTTAGTGCTGACCCTAAGGACGCCCAATAGTTAGACATTTTTAATAGCCTCAAATGCTTTGTGCCATTCTAAGGTCCAAAGTCAGACAGCATGGGCAATCTGAGGTAATTTTGAATTAAAATGTGAAGATAACTAAGCTACTATTTTCTTTTTTTTAATCTTTTCTTTTGTTTGTATTTCAGTCTTTTTATTATTTATATTGTGTTGAAGTAATGTTTTAGTAATGTCATTGTTTGGTTTTATAAAACTCCACTTGGAGAGTGCGAGTGTTACCCTCAGTAATACACAATCTATCGCCTGTTTTTAGCGGCACATTTTAATGGAATAAGCTACGTCTGTGATTAACTCGGTTTTACTGACTTTATCTTCAAATATGACATCAAAACCTAGTGTATACATCCAACACACTGATGGCTGAGAAGAAAAACAGCCGCTCACAAAAACACAGTAGCCTATTGGTTTGCTGGTTTGCTAACATTCACTTTCAGACATCAGGCTCATTTTACATTTTAACCAGAGAAATACAATAATCAGGCTGCAGAGACATAATATATATAATGTATGATTGTTAATAATAAAAAAAGAAACTTAAAAAGCATTAACGCTAAATGTTATACATTGCTGAAACACTCATTAGGAAACGTTTGGGAGCACAGAAGGGATCATAGAGTATATCTCACCAAAGACTAGTCCGAGTCGAGTCCAAGTCAAATCCAAGTCACCAAAGTGAGTTACAAATCTGAAATCTGAGGCTCATTGATTGGATTTAATTTTGTATAACACTATTTCAATAAACACATTAAATTAAGTTTTGATTGTGGCATATCAATTAAGGCTGTAGCCTATATAGGTAAAAAAATGTATTATTTAGGCTCAACTTCTGGGTCACATTTAGGGGCTGGAGTTAAATGAGAGCATCCCGTCTGACTGTGACCACATGCAACTGGCAGAGGTTGTATGGTGTTGCCACTAAGCATGACTCGGGAGTCATTTGTGCTCAAGTTCGAGTCCTTGTATATAAGAATAAACAAGTCCAAGTTTGAGTTAATAAACAGGTAAGTCAGGCTCGAGTCGAGTCACAATAATTAGACGTATGTGAGTCCGAGCCCAGGAGTACATCTCTGGCATGTGCACCTTGGCAACGGAAGTTAAGAAAAGTGCAATACATATTAACATATTCATTGCCAAAATTAGACAAGGGTAAAATACAGATTGTGGTTATAGTTACTGTCATTATCCAAATGCATATTGTTTTAAGTACTACATTTATATTTTTTGATCTTTAATGGATCTTTAATTTAATGGTTCTCACTTCTTTTTCTCATAAAAAGAGAATTACTGTTGGTATTGTCGCCTCAGTGGGTGTGGCACTGCTTTTGGTTAAGAAATTGAGCTTGATTTCCAGTGAGGTGCTCTTTTAAAATTGACTGACTTATGATATGGAATTATGTTATTGTAGTGACTTGTATAAGTAGTCAAGTGTCAAGTTAAGGGAATCTTCAAAACAGAGACTTTTCTCTTTGCCTCCTGACATCACTTTGGCCCCCATTTCTTTAACTGGATAAAAACTCCAGAGAATAAACCGACCAATAGTCAAATATCCAAACCATTCAATCAGAACCGAGGAACCAGACAAGGATGCTCTTTATCTCCACTTCTGTTTGCTCTTTTCATTGAACCATTTGCAGCTACAATAAGAAAATCAATAACAGCACAGGAATCCACAAATACAGAACACAAAATAATTTTATATGCAGATGACATTTTACTTTTTTTATTTCATCCCAATCCATCTCCACTCACAACCGTCTAGCATAACCCAATGTTTTAAATCAATAAACAAACCATACACTTCCATGAATGGGAACGGAGAAGAGTAACTAACCTGTGGGACCTCTTCAGACCTCTCTCATGACCTTTGACCTTATCCCTAAAAAATGCAACCTACCCCAATATATTTAGTTTTAAAAAAGCCATCAAATGTGAACTGGGCGTCAATCGTTTTTATCACCCTCACTTTTACAAAAAATATCTTCACTACGGCCAAAATAATATCGCAAATCTACTAATTATTTTCATATCATGATGCTACAATTTAACTACCAATAGAAAAATGGTTCAGAGATTTAAACATCACTCCATCTCACTTCAACTAGGAATCCATTTGCAACAACTTTTACAATGTCAAGAAATGCAAAAAAACCAAAAACACAACCTTTTCACTACAAAATTCTACACAGCTTCCACTTCACTTCACACAGACTGCATCATGGGATTATCAACCGGCAACACCTGCACCCACTCACGCTGGAACTGTCCACTCGTGCACATGTTCTATAATCATAACACTAAATCTAAAAATCATCATCATATGAACAGTAAAATGTGTTTGTAATGTACCCTGTAAAAAAAGAAAGTAACAGAGAAGAAAAGCAAATCTATAAAACAATGGTAAAGGTTTACACTGAGCTGATCAAAGAGATGAAGTCTATTGATTGTTTTGCCCGTTGACAGATTGAAACAAAGAGTTATGAAATTAAATTATGAAGTATATGTACTTATTTCACATAAACGTAAAATCAATAACCATTTCAAGAAAGCATTGTTAACATATTCTTTCTTTCAATTCAGTTTTCTCATATTTTTTCTCAGATACTGTTTTTGTTTGCTTACTCAAGTGTTTACTTGAAGTTGGTGTGTTCAGCTTCTGTATTGTTCACTATGTAATGTCAGTGCTGCTTGGATATAGGTTTATTATATATTGAACTTTAGCCCACAAATGTTGGTCTTTCTAGAAGTAGTCATTAGTTTCATTGCCAGAAAAATAATTACATTTGTAAATATTGCTTTAAAACCTTGTTAATGGAAGGTATTATTATTCATGTAAACAAAATATGGAAATCTGTTGCAACATCTGAGGGCTGTTCCATAAAACTAGGTAACCCAATAAGCTAGGCTTATATGGATAAGTCTGGCTCATTTCTGTTCCATAAAACAGGCTCTTCACTGGAAACTGATGCAGGCGGCATAACCTGGCCCGGAGCAGGCTCGCGGTCAGGCTTAGCTCAAACATTTGGAGAATCAGAGAACTTTTATCACAAAGTAGGTGTAAAAGCACACATTTTAGATCTGTCCCTCTAATGTTTAATCATATTAATTAACTTATTTTTAACTTAAATGAATAATTATAATTATTTAGGCTAATAAAAAAAATAAAAAAACGATTATATTCTACTTGAGACTGAGGCCGTTTGTTTTGGTATTTCCTTTGATTGAAGCTGTATTTGGTGTATTTTTTTGGATCACTTATTTTTCTGGAGATGTGTGAATTGAAAGACAAAGTCACATTTTGTGGAGTGTGTCTTTATTCAAACCGACTCATCATTATCAGTTTTTTTTTTTTTTTTTATATTCTTTATTTTCAAACAAGAAGATTGAGTTACAGTACACTAGTATTAACAATAGCTGTCAGTTTGCTATATATATCTTTTTTAAAAAACAGAACATATACAACACTTAGGGAGAGAGAAAAAAAAGGGGGGGGGGCAAATAAAATAAAACTTGTGCATTACAAAATGTACAATTTACTACAATGTTTGGGACATAAAGGGATAAATAAAGTATAGTATAAAACACAGGATCATTAATTAAGCACCTCAACAAAGTCCAATCTTAAGGGCTTTACATATTTGACCCATTTACACCACCGCTTAACAAAAGTGCTTTTCTTTAAACGAATGGAAAATGTAATTGCTTCCATTACATATATGTCATTTACAATATCTATCCATTCTGAGACTGTGGGAGGATCGGAAGCAGCCAATGTCTTGTGAATGCTTTTTTCCAGTGAAGAATAATAAATACAAAGTTTATTTGCTTGCTTAAAAAATACATTATTAGAGACATAGAGTGATAGAGATGTAGTTTGCTGCTTAGTTGCACAGGATGTTCTTTTACAGATAATGGCATAGTTGAGCAGCAGTGGAAAAACACCAGGTGCTGATGTGGCCTTGGATGTTGCTGGGAGGAACAGAAACGGCGCCTGTCCAGTGAGAAGACTGTTAGAATAGATTCATGCATATTCATATTGTGTTTTACATGTACTGGGCAACTCAGATGACTTGTTGTCTTTCCAATGGTCAAGAGGACAACACAGATTGTGTGTTAGGGACCTGAGACCCAGAATATTCTGTATTAGCTTATTTTGTTAGAATAAATTGCTTGGTGGATAATTCCTCATCGCCTGGCTCATTTCTCTCGATTCTGAACATGCTCCAATTGTTAGACTAAAGCTTGAGTGATTTATATAGGAAAGTATAGGAGTCAGATAGACATAGTTTAAGTTTAGTTCTAACAGCAGGCAGAGGTAAGAATGGCGTATAAATACTTATCAGCAGTTCTGGTCAAAAACTGACAGTTCCCCAAAAAAAGAGAGGTGAATTCTAAAGGTACCCTACTGTTGAGAATAGTATTTAAGGTCTTGTGGAATTCCGCCCAGAATGGTTTAATCTTTGGGCAATCCCAAAACATATGCCAGTGGCCAGCCTCCCTAACTCCACACATCCTCCAGCATTCACTATTACCATGGTCAAAACAAGAACAAGACATTTCCAATTAAATTCACGCCATATATGAGAGTTTGTACATCTCCATTGAAACTTACATATATTTAACCAATCATCTCTAGTTATTGACATTACTTTCCTTTTCCCATTTTTATTTTATGTAGTCTGCGGAGTAGGTATTTTTCCCCAAGATACCTTTGTAAAACTTAGAGATAACCCCTTTCACAGAGACATTTTTGTATGCAGCCAGAATTGTTTTTAATATTGGGTCATTAAGATCTGATTTAGGTTTGATATTGTGTTCAAAGTAGTTGCGTATTTGCAGGTATCGGAAAAAATCCGAGTTTTCAAGATGGAATTTCTTTTTCAGATCCATAAAATCCCTTAATTTCCCATTTTATGTAAGTTTATAGAAAGTTGTTATACCTTTAGAGATCCATGATTTAAAACGATTATCTGTCAAATTTGGCCTGAAACTAGGGTCAAAAGCACACCATTGGATTATCTGAATTTTATCATTTAAATGATACTCTCTTTTTACTTTATTCCAGATTTTTAATTGAGTTTTGATCCACGGGTTCTGAGTATCTTTTATAGGCTTGTCTAGGTTCCTACAGGCCAGTAGTGCTTGAGTTGGAGGGTCCTTCATGATTGAGAGTTCAATATCCTTCCACCTGGCTTGAAAATTTGGAGAACATAGGTTAATAAAGTGCCTAATTTGGGCGGCATAATAATATCCTTTAAAATAAGGTAATCCCATTCCTCCCTCTTCCTTCAAGAGCTGCAAAGTTTTAAATTTAACCCTAGGTTTCTTCCCTTGCCAAATTAACCTAGAAATTATTTTATCTATTTCTGAAAATTCTTTTAAGGAGATTTCTATAGGAAGGGCTTGAAATAAAAAAAGATATCGTGGAAGGATATTCATTTTCACACAATCAACCCTATGACTCAGACTAAGAAAGGAAACAGAGTTCCATCTTTTGATATCTTCTCTAATTTTTCCTAAGAGTGGACCATAGTTCATTTTTGCAAGTCTTGAAACATTATTTGGTAGATGTATACCTAAATATTTCAATGAACAATTATCCCAGCCTAGCTGAAAATTGTCAGTAAGACATGTCGGAGGGGAGTAGTTAAAAGCCAACAACTGAGTCTTTTGTACATTCAATTTATAACCAGAATAACTACCAAATTTTTGTAAAAGGTTCATTAGTTCAGGAAATGTATTAGAGGGGTCACTGAAGTATATCAAAATATCATCTGCATACAGAGCTATTTTATGATCCTCCCCTTCTATACTAACTCCCCTAATACTTTCTGTCTGTCTCAACCATTCTGCAAGGGGTTCGATATAGAGAGCGAAAAGTAAAGGGGAGATGGGGCATCCTTGTCGCGACCCTCGTTGTAATGTTATAGTGTCTGAAAGATTGCCATTAATTTTTATTCGAGCTGTTGGTTTATCATAGAGTGACCGTATGACTTTCAAAAAATTTGAATGAAAGCCAAATCTTTCCAGAGCTTTGTGTAGAAAAGCCCAACTGACCGAGTCAAACGCTTTTTCTGCATCAAGGCTTACCAATAGGGCTGTTAATTTTTCCTGTTCTATATAATCCATAATATGCAATGAGCGTTTAATATTGTCATGTGTCTGTCTTTGTAAGATAAAACCGGCTTGATCAGTATGAATGAGCTGGGGTAGGATTTTCTCTAATCTTTTAGCAAAAATAGCCGTAAATAACTTATAATCGACATTTAGCACCGAAATAGGTCGGTATGATCCACAGTCTGAGAGATCCTTTCCCTCTTTAGGAAGAGATTACTGCTTCCCTCCAGGAGGGCGGCATCTTTGAATCTTTAAGAACCATATTACAGGCCCCTAAAAGATTGGGTACCAGCTCATTTCGAAATGTTTTATACCAATCCGAGGAAGCCATCTGGGCCCGGTGACTTATTTGCCTTTAACCTAGAAATGGCACCATTTATTTCAGTTTCAGTTATTGCAGCAGTCAAAATTATATTATGTTCTCCGGAGACAGTTGGTAAATTAAGCGATTTTTAAAAAGCTTCAATTTGTTGTTCATTCTCTAATGGTGATTGTGAGTAGAGATTTTTGTAGTATTTCTTGAATGTATTTTGTAACTCTTCTTGTTTATACTGTAAAATATTGGAAGCTGTGTGCTTTATCTTGTATATGGTATTATCTGCTTTTTGTTTTTGTAGTCTCCTTGCGAGAATTTTCGCCGATTTGGGTCCAGATTCATAGTATTTTTGTTTAACAAAGATCATCTTTTTTTCTATTTCTTGGGTATATATTATATCAATTTCCTTTCTGATTTTCTTAATTTTGATCAGCAAATTAGAGGTTGGTGTCCTTTTATGTTGCACTTCCAGGTTTTTTAATTCTTTATTGAGATCTATAAGTTTTAGTTGTTTATTTTTCTTATTGTAAGCACACCATGATATAATTTTCCCGCGAATAACTGCTTTCAAGGTATCCCACACTATTACTGCATCAACCTTATCGTTTTCCTCCAGAAACTGTTTTATTTCCCTTCTCATCTGAGCCACGAATGATGGACTGTTCAAGACACTTGTGTTCAGTCTCCACAATGTTTTACGTGGATTATCACCGATATGGACCCCACAAATAACAGATGCATGATCGGACAGGTCTGTAGAGCCAATGTCACAGAAGCTTATTTTGGAGCGATCTTTTAAATACAAAAAAATAATCTATTCTAGAATATGTGTTATGCGGGAATGAATAAAAAGTGTAGTCACGTCTTAGTGGATAGAAGTCTCGCCAAAGATCTAGTATGCCCAGTTCCCCCATGAGATTGTTGACTTATATAGCGAGTTAGTAGGTACCTTTTTAGATGTATCTAGTTCAGGGTTAAGGCGAAGATTCCAGTCACCCCCGCAGATTACAAGTCCTGTTGCTTTCACCATCAAATCGAACATGCTCCTGTACAGACCAAAACTGCTTCCAGGGGGAACATAAACATTACATATTGTAGTTGTAGCATTATTTATCTTCCCAGAAACCATTATATATCTTCCTTCCCTATCGGAGATTTACGATATGTACTCAAAAGGTATTTTTTGTGAGATTAATATTATTACCCCTCTTCTCCGACCAGATTTATAGGAAGAATAATAAGCCTTTGTATATCCCATTTTTCTCATTTTTTCATGTTCAGTTTCAGACAGACAGTGTCTCTTGTAAGAGGACAATCTGGGCATTTTCTCCTCTCATTTTTGATAAAATTTTACTTCTCTTAACTGGGTTTGAAATCCTCTTCACATTCAGTGATACTATCTTAATGTCCTGTATATTCATGTTTTTTGTATCTGGTGACTGTGTATAATACCTCCTCCATACATCCCTAGTCCAGTTTTATAAAGCTTATGCACAAATAAAATCTCTCCCGAAGAACATGTATTAAACAAATAACGAACAAAGTAAACAATAGTAACGTAATCATGATGAGAACAAAGTGAAACACGCGTTTCCAAGGACGAGGCTCGTGTCAAGAGAGCCCTGCAAGGGCCTGGATAGTCTAGGTCCAGATAGGGAAATTGCCCACCTCGTCGCGGAGATGGGGCCCTATATAATGTCCACTCACTAGCGAGATTTTGCGCCGAGCAAAACATAAGCATATTCATAATTTTGTTTGTCCCGACTCTTCCTTATACTAACTAAAAGAGTAAGTAGGAAGTAGGAACCCTTTAATTGAATTACCTCTGAAGCCAGTAGAAGTTACCCAACTTTATAAGGTGACCTTAAGGCATCAGTCCTCCGTTGTTTGTGATCTTCTGAATCTCTGGAGCTTTTCCTTGAATCGTGCGGGATGGCTTTTCTGTATATTGTCCACTGTTGAACCAAACTCTTGGACGTTACTTCGCACTTGTTGACGTTTTCTCGCCTTCTGCCATGAAGACAATTGTTGAATTTCCTCATGATCCGGGGTTGCTGCGGACGGAACAATGGTAACGGGGAACCCGCGGGCTGCCATATCTCTCGTTGCTTCTGCTGCATCCTGTTAGATACGAGTGCCATCCTCATAAAATACCCGCATCTTCGCTGGATAAGGGGTCGAATCTGATGCGTTCATTTTTCAATATTTTTTTGGCACCTGCGTATTTGTTGCATTTTTTAAGCACTTCAACTGGAAAGTCGTGGTCAACAAAAAAACGTATATCATCACAGAATACTTCTCTTTTCTGCCATGTTTTCCGAAGAATCTCTCTTTTGCGCGGTAGCTCCCAAACTTTGCCACTATAGAGCGTGGCTTCCCCTGTGCACTGTCAGGCTTTTGAGACAGTGCTCGGTGTGCTCGTTCAATTCCTAAATCTTGTTCTTCCGGAAGGTCTAGCGCTTTTTTAAACAAGTTATCCAGAAAATGAACCATGTCAGCCCCTTCCTTGTTTTCTGGTATACCGTAAATCCGCAGATTCTCCCTGCGCGCGCGACCTTCCTGATCTATCAGTCTTGCTCTTCCAATTTAGCTTGTCGTTGAGTTAGCTTCTTAATTAGCATCGATGCAGCCTTGTAGCACTGTCTCCGTTTCCTCTATTCTGCCCTCTGCTTCATCCAGTCTGTCATTCACGCCTCGTATTTCTTGTTTAATGTCCGTCAGCTGCACGTTGTTGTCATTTCTAAATTCACGTAGTTCGTCCAGAATACGTTGTAGACTGGGCTCAGGTGTATCACCGCCCTGAGGGCTTAACTCCGGGGTGTTGTCTCGGTCACCGTGGTTCAAATTGGTCTCGTCCTCAGCCCAATTTGCGGTTTTCCTACTTCTGGTAGAAACCCCCTTTTCCATCTTGACGAAAATTCCCAGGTATTATCCAAAAGAGTATTTTGGGGGTATATTTTAAGACACCGTCGGGGGGTAACAAATTTAAGCAGCCATCCTCTCGCTAGCGGAACCGGAAACCTCATCATTATCAGTTTTAAGGTTAAAGCATCCGAGGGGCGATTTGTTTTTACAGCAGTAAGACACAGACACACACCACACAAAACTAAATCAGTACATTAATAAGTGCAGATTAAGTTATGTCTGAGTTGTCTTATTCTTGTGTAGCTCATAGCTCTTTGTGACTTCAGTAAAACATGTTTAATTCAGTCAAAGATAATTGTCTCAGTTCTCTCATTCTGAGTCTAAAGCTCCGTCACTGAAGTTGAATGCAGTGTATTTCTGCGTTAGTTTCTCTGCTCCTCGCTCGTCTTCATCATTTGTTAATGGGATGTTTGCAGAGGTAGCCGTAGGGAGTCCGGAGTGGTCTTTATGAAACAAGTTAATCCTTGACTTCTATGTTTACACTAATGCAAGCTAGACTTTGGTCTATAAACCACGCTTTGCCCCGGAGGTAAAAATGGAAGGGCCTTTCCCAATTGCCAGGATCCTGATGTGTCATATTTGGTTCCAAAGCCCACTTCCTCCCAATGAGAGTCGTCCTTTTGGTTAAAATATCAAGGACCCTTCTGTTAAATGTAGTAGGGTACTTTATGACTATGTTTGCATAAACATATCAGATTAATTTTAATTACATTTTTTATATTAATTTATTAAAATTAATTTCTAATTAAAGAGGGGCTCCACTCTAGTTTTAGACAGATCTAGAGAAACTGTTTAGTCTAGTCTCATTAATCTAAAGGAAGCAAATTCTTCTCGTTTTCGAACATTTCTTGATATAAACAGGGAAACATTAATGTCTTTATGGGATTTTATTAAAGATTATACAATGGTGAATAATATGACGGGAAAATGGTAAAGCATTAAAACACAATAAGGGTTGAACACAATGGGGATACACAGGGATAAACAGTTGCATGGAGGATATGATGAAACCGGGAATGTTTTGAAAAGGTTAATCTAGATTAGTGGCTTTTAACGGGAAAAGGAGATGGAGGCTCTGGGGCTAGAGTTTGGACTTTGTAATGCCGCCAAGGCAGTTGTGTCACGGACTTACTCTGTAGTCAGCGGGTGCTGGTCTGGTTCGGTGGGGTCGATATCAGTGGTCCGAGACGTCCTGAATGTTCTCCAGAAAGTTCGTCACTTACTGATGAAGCGCTCCACACACCAGGGGCCCAGTCACGTGCAGATCTCTTCCAGGGGTGGGGGTCGCCGTGCACCCGGAGGAAGAGAACAAAAGCGTCTAGTTGCTGTCCAAACTCACACGGCCTCTCCTCGGTTGTACCGTGTAAAAGTTGAAGTTTGTGTAGGTTATTTCACGGGCCATGAAAGAGTTCTCAGCTGTTGCTTTGCTGGTTAAAACTTGCTTCTGCGCGCGCTCTTTTGGAGAAGAGCAGACGCCTTAACAGGCATGCTCTTTAGAACAAAGGAAAGTTAACTCGTTTACACGAGGCCCAAGGTTTGCGCGGCGAGGCAGTCCTACTGGACCATCCGCCAGAAGGCCGCAGGCTCACTGCGAAGGAAGAAGGGAGCAGGAAGAAGGGCAGAAGGGCAGAAGAGGCGATTCTCTGGCAGTGTGCCAATTTTATCACCTTCGGACGGGGGCGTGTCTTACGGAGAAGGGCGTCTTTGGGAAATTTGACTAAAGTTTAAGTGTTTAAACTAAGTTTTAAAACATTCCTTGCTTCGCAATTTCTCTTGGTTTTTCATAAACACGCAAAACTCTTGTACTGCAAAGTTATACAGAGGCATTTGTCAGGACATGATGGAAACAATTGTTACATTTCCTTAAAACAGAACACAACCTTGTTACTACTCTGGCTCAAGAGCAGCAACAAAGAGGGAGATCACACAATGGAGCAATGTTCCAATTCACATTTATTTAAATGAAAATAACGTGAATGTGTAAGTCAGCCATGAGGGTGATGTTGTAGGTGCATGTGGTGTGTGGATGTGTAGATAAACAACTAAAATAAAGTGGAGTCAGTTGGTGGCCTGGTCAGCAGTCAAATGTTTAAGCGCTCTTGAGCAGTCAGGTTCACAGCTGTTTATAGTCCATAACAAGTGGAACCGATTCCTTGATTGAGAGAAGCCACGCCCCCCAGCATCCTGGCAAACAGGAAGACATAAGTGCAAGCAGCTTCACAATAAACGGAACCCCAGTACCGTCACACTCCCCCCCAGATGAACAGGGTTCTACCCTGAAATATTCATTCTCAGCTGATCTCTGTCCCAGAACCCTCCAGGTCTCCATCTTACAGCACACCGTTCCCCAACCTCAGCAGCCTTGGTACCTAGGAGCAAATTAAGAGGAGGAGGACAGAAAGATGGGACAAAGGGTGTTACAGAGGGGCACGAGACAAAGCATCAGCCAACACATGATCCTTGCCCTTAATGTGTTGGATATCTAAATGATAGGGCTGCAAAAACAAGGCCCAGCACATTAACCGCTGATTTGGATTTTGGAGAGAATTTAGGAACGTTAAAGGATTATGATTGGAATAGACCTTCAGACCCGTTCCAGATTCAACGTACACGCCAAAATGCTGTAAAGCCAGAATGAGTGCAAGCGCCTCTTTTTCAATGACTAAATAATTCATTTGAAAAGAGTTGAACTTTTTAGAAAAGAAACTAACAGGACGCTCAACTCCATATTCATCTGCCTGTAACAAAACAGCACCAGCCCCAGCATGACTTGCATCAACGTGGAGTTTGAACCGCTGGTCAAAACGAGGCGCGAGCAATACAGGTGAGGTACAGAGGAGCAATTTAACTTCATCAAATGCTTGTTGGCATGAAGATGTCCAAACCCACTGACTCTTTGCCTTAAGCAAATCAGTGAGTGGTGCTACAACACTCGAAAAGTTTCGACAGAAGGACCTGTAATAGCCCATAAGCCCCAAGAACCTCATGAGGTCTTTTCTAGTTGTGGGAACAGGAAACTGAGATACTGCTGTAACCTTAGCCATAACGGGACGAACTTGACCTTGTCCAACCACTTTGCCCAAATAAGTTACAGTAGCTCTTGCAAAATCACATTTGGCCAGATTCAGCGTCAAATTACCCTGAGCCAACCGATCAAACACTTCTCTAATTTGGTCAAGATGGTCCCCCAGGTATTACTGTAGATGACTAAATCGTCCAAGTAGATGGCACAACCTTTCAAACCATGTACAAGCTGGTTCATCAGTCGCTGAAAAGTTGCGGGAGCATTTCTTAATCCAAATCCCATTACAGTATATTGAAACAACCCAGACGACGTTATGAATGCAGAGATTTCTTGAGCTCTCTGAGTTAAAGGCCATTGCCAATACCCGTTAAGAAGGTCAAGCTTTGTCACAAACTGCGCACTTCCCACTTGGTCAACACAGTCTTCCACACGGGGCAATGGATACGAGTCAGGTTTTGTTACCGCATTCACTTTGCGAAAATCTGTACACATCCGTGGAGACTTGTCTGATTTCTGCACAATCAAACACGGGGATCTTTATCAATAACCCTTCGCTTCTCTTGAGAGACACGGAAAAATCTTTGACGGATTGGTTTAGCATCACCCACATCTATATCATGCTCTATTAAATTAGTCCTAGTGGGTGTGTCTCCAAACAAAGATGGATAATCCCCAAGTAATGACACCAACTGTACAGCTTTTTCACTTTGCAAATGGGAAAGCAATACATCCAATTTCTCCAGAGTTTCTGAATTTTTTAACCGCCCCCCCCAAGTACAGCTTCATCTGGCATTGCCACTTCCTCTACCCCATGAGAATATGACTGATGCACTTCACAGGCAGTCAATACGGTACCACTCACCAGAGTCTTAGATGTGCACGGCAAAGACTCACGAACAAAATAGGGTTTCACCACAGTGTAAGGGCCATGAAACTTTGCCTGAAATGGCGACCCAACAATAGGCAACAAAGCCAAGACTTGGTCCCCCTCACTGAACTGTCGTTTCTCAGAGTGTTTATCATACAAAGTTTTCATTCTGTTCTGAGCTTTAGACAAATTTTGTTTTGCCAACTGTCCTGCTATGTAGAGACGATGACGAAAACCATTGACATAATCCAACAGATTATCAGGAGGTTCCTCTGAGGTCCAACCATCCTGCAGTACTGCTAAAGGACCTCTGACTTTATGTCCAAAAACTAAGTCATTTGGACTAAACCCAGTACTCTCCTGGCAAACCTCTCTTGCTGCTAAAAGCAACCATGGTAAACCCTCTTCCCAATCTTTACTTAACTCTGTACAATACGCACGCAACAGCGACTTGAGTGTCTGATGAAATCTTTCTAGAGCTCCTTGGCTCTGTGGATGATAAGCAGAAGCCTGATTATGTGTAATGTTAAGTTGCTGTAAGACTTGGGCAAAAAGGTGAGATGAAAAATTGGACCCTTGGTCACTTTGAATAACCTTTGGTATCCCAAATATGGCTCTGAACTGAGTTAGCACTTTAACAATTGCCTTAGCAGTTATATTACGTAGTGCATATGCAGCTGGATACCGAGTAACCAAACACATTACAGTAAGCAAGTACTGTGAACCTGCCTTAGATTTTGGCAAAGGCCCCACACAGTCAATTATCAAGTGTTCAAATGGATTTCCAACAACAGGTATTGGCTGAAGCAGTGCCGGTTTAATTGCCTGGTTTGGTTTGCCTGTGATTTGACATATATGGCAGGTCTTAATATAAGCTGCAACGTCACGTTTAAGACGAGGCCAAAAGAAATAACGAAGAATATGACTATATGTTTTCCTAACTCCTAAATGACCAGTTTTGTCGTGGGCACCAGCTAACACTTTTTCCCTTAATTTTGTAGGCACAACAATTTGAAACATTGTTCTCCCAAAAGGTTGATGCCTTGGGGAACCCACTTTCTAATCAATACCTTGTCCTGTAGGAAATACCCAGATGCTGAACCTTGAAGCTCAGAAGCAGGTTGTACCCGGTCTTAAAGACACATCTGCTCTTTGTTCGGTTGGCAAATCCTGCTGAGAAATAGGCAAAAACTCAGGTAAATAAATTTGAACTTTGCAGCCCCCATCATTCCTTTTGATAAAAGTATCAGACTTAGCCTTTGTAGCGGCCCTGGTCACAGCACAAGCTGTGAACACATCTGGAAAGTTCTGTTCACAGTCATCTGGTTCTTTTGCTTGAACTGAAACTTTTTCAGGACATCCAGTAGCCCAAACTTTATCCCCAGCCAAAACATTACCCAAGATTACCTCAATGCCTTTCATTGGTAGCGCTGGCATAACGGCAATGTGGACATCTCCCTCTACCAGACCACAAGATAAAAAAAACTTTATGCAAAGCAGCACTCAGTGGGACCAAACTGACACCTCGGACTATCACACAGTCCCCCGTATCCGTTTCCTCCGAAAATGGCAACACTGCGGCATGAATGAACGAATCCGTAGCTCCTGTATCCCTCAATATTTTTACTGGCACTTTCCTACCATCGCCACTATAAGACACAAACCCATCTGAAACAAAAGCTTCAAAGCCTGAGTACTGTTTAATTGTAGCATCTGAAGCTAAACCCTGTTCTTTCCTTGCTAGTGCTGTAAATAATGCAGGCTACACATTTTTCCCACTAAAATGGCCACCTTTATTTGGTAATAAAGGACAATCTAACTTCCAATGACCCTTTTCATGGCAATAGTTACACATTTGATTAAAACTAGAGAACTTAGAAAAACGACTTGGTCTGGAAGACTCAGCCTTGTGAAGTTTGTGATTCACAGATCTAGCTGAACCAAAATCTGCTTTCCTATTCTTCTTGTGAGCCAAAACATATTTATCTGCAATGACAGCTGCTTCAGAAACAGTACCTACTCCTCGCTCAACAATGTGAGTAGCAACTTCCGGTGGGGCACAGTCAATGAATTGTTCGAGCACTATCAAATCACAAAGGTCCTCATAACTTATAACATCCAAAGCAGAGCACCACCTATTGAAATGTTTAGTCAGATCCCTCGCAAACTCAACATGTGACTGTTTTTCAGCCTTCCTCCATGATCTAAATCGCTGTCTATAGGCCTCTGGAATTAACTCATAAGCTTTTAATACAGCCTCTTTGACAGTTTTGTATACCTGACTCTCGTGGTCCCTTAGAGCAGAATAAGCTGCTTGAGCCTTCCCTGTAAGGACTGACTGCAACATTACAACCCGTTCTTCATCTGGCCAACCCCTTGAGTTTGCTACTCGCTCAAAAAGTGATTAAAAATGTGTCAGGATCACTCTCTTCAAACCTGGGAACAAGCCGCAAATTGGACACCAAATCAAACTTCTTTTTCTGAGGGGAATTAAAAGAGTTGACCCTTTCCTTCTCAAACTGCAATCTTTCCCTCTCGAGTGCAATCCTCATTTGCTCCATGGCCACCTTCTCTTTCTCCATTTCTAACACAATTAACTCTCTCTTTTGTTCAAACGTTAAAGTATCAGAATTAATTTCACTTAAAACTGTACCAGTTACATTATTTTTCCCTGGCAAAATTCCACTATGTACTAAAACAGACCTCAAACATAACTTAATTTCATCTTTCAGTTTCCTGTCTCCAATATCAACAGCGTAATGGTTGACTAGCTGCAGAAGTTGGTCCCTAGTGCAACTACTTAACAGCTCTTCTGATAGCGACTGAATAAAACTTTCCACTGAAGCCATAATGATTTAAATACAACAATGGACAATAGATTGGGGAAATTTTCCACTAACTACCTAACCAAATCTAACTAAACTCACCCCTAGTCTTCAGGAAGCCTGGCGGTGGGTTTTTAATGTGCTGGGGGTAGCTTGTCTACCCCATGTATACCGCTGGCACAGTAAAATACATTAGCCACGGCGCGCTCCCGAGCTGACGTAGGGAAAAAGGGAAATGGATGCTGCAACCCGCACTTACTTCCACACTGATGCAAAAAAAAAAAAAAAAAAAAAATCTGCGAATCCCATAGGGGAAAACGCTCCTGCAGCCTACCAGAGAAACCCCCAATCCTGTCCAATGCCCAAAAAATATTTACCAAAACAAAATGAGAGTTACGGCTGTAACTACGGTTCTATGAATCCCGGATGACCGCCAGAGGCGGTGCTTCCAGCACTGGATGATCATCCTTGCGCACTCGCAGGTCGAGAATTAATAACAACAAAGTCACCTGTGACCTCAGTCCCAAAGACCTTCTCGCGAAAACACGAGGATTCCGAGGGACCTGGCACTCTGGCGGTCATCCGGGATTCATAGAACCGCAGTTACAGCCGTAACTCTCGTTCTATTTCATCCCTTCTGACCGCCAGAGGCGGTGCTTCAAGCACTGGATGACGAATACCAGCAAGGTCACGAGGAACCACCACCAGCCATACCTCACTGTGATGTAGACGAATGACTTCTGAGAACCCCTTCCAGTGGTTGCGGGGAGACGACGTTCACCCTGTAGAACCTTGCAAACGTGCTTGGGGTTGTCCATGATGCTGCTGCGCAGATCACTCCCAAGGGCACCCCCTTCATGGCGGCCCAGGAAGTCGACAGGCCCCTTGTGGAGTGGCACCTCACTCCAGGTGGCAGCGACCGTCCCTGTAAAGCATATGCCTTAGCAATAACCTCCACTATCCAGTGTGCGAGACGTTGCTTTGAGAGAGCCTGACCTTTACGTGGGCCGGCAAAGCAAACAAACAGGCTGTTTGACCTCCGTATTGACGCCGTGGAGCGTATATAGGCCTCGAGAGCACGAACAGGGCAAAGGGACTCTGAAGGAGACCCAGCTTCAAAACGTGCCAATTGTAGCGGCTGTGGGAGAGACGCACCCAGCGGCACCTTCGGAACAAAAGTTGCATTAGGCCACAGGGAAACCCCTGATCCGTCAGGATGCCAATGGCAATAAGACTCCTCACTAGACAGAGCATGGAGTTCACTCACTCTTTTTGCCGATGCCATCGCCAGAAGAAATGCTGTCTTCATTGAGAGCCACTTGAGACCCACACATGTAAGGGGCTCAAACGGGGCCGACCGAAGGGCCTCAAGAACCAGGGAAAGATCCCATGTCGGGACCTTAGGACGGCCAGTGGGATGCAAACGTCGAGCACCCTTCAGAAACAGTGAGACATCTCTGTTACGACCCACTGTATAGCCATCCCATCCTTCGTGCCAACAGGAGATGGCAGCCACGTATACCTTTAGTGTAGATGGTGAACATCCGCGACTGAGCTGCCCTTGCAAAAAAGCAAGCAACGTTGACACCGAGCAACGCACTGGATCACAGCCCTTGTCGCGACACCATGCGTCAAACAGTTTCCACTTGTATGAATACAACCGGCGAGTAGATGGAGCACGTGCATTACTTATGGTATGCCCAATTTCCCCAGCATAATCAGAGAATGTTAAGCCGGGCCCTGCAGGGGCCACACCCAGAGCTTCAGCCGAGTGGGGTCGGGGTGCAGGAGCCGTCCCCCCATTTGCGACAGGAGGTCCCTCCTGGGGGGGAGGCGCCTCGGAGAGCCGCAGCAAAGCTTGCGCAGCAGAGGAAACCAGGTCTTCGCTGGCCAGAACGGAGCCACCAGGAGGAGACAGTGGCCCTCCTGAAGGACCCAGATGAGTGTCTGAGAGATCAGAGGAAATGGAGGGAAATCATAGAGTAGCGTTCTGGGCCAGTCGTGGGCGAGTGCATCTTGACCCAGAGGGCCAGTGTTGTCCACCATCGAAAACCAAAGAGGGCAGTGGGTGGACTTCTGAGAGGCGAAGAGATCCACCTCCGCCTTGCTGTAGAGCCTCCAAATGTGTTCCACCACCGCCGGGTGAAGCCTCCAGTCTCCCGCCACCGGCCTTCGGCGGGACAGAAAATCGGCTGACTCGTTCCGCACCCCGGGAATGTGCACTGCCCACAGACTGGCAAAAAGTGGTGCCGCCCAGTTCAGGATCCGCTGAGCTACCCTTAATAGGCTCTCCGACTTGATGCAGCCCTGGTGGTTTATGTAGAAAACCACCGCGGTATTGTCGGACCTCACCATCGCCCTCGCAGAAATGGGAGAAATTGGTTCAAAGCAAGTTGAACGTCGCGCTCATTGACGCGAAATTAAACGGTGTGCAGACCACGATCGCTATTCATGAACAACGCATTTCCGACCTGGAATCTGGGCTGAATCAAATGCAGTCACTGGAATCTCAGCTTTCCAATTTGGCCGAAGACAACGCTAAACTGAAAGCCAAAATTACGGACCTGGAGGGGAGAAGCAGACGGTGTAACGTGCGTCTCATCGGGATACCCGAATCTGTTGAGGGAACACGACCAACAATATTCTTCTCTAATCTCCTGATGGACGTACTGGGCCAAGATGTGCTGACTTCTCCACCAGAGCTTGATAGGGCTCATCGTGCGCTGAGACCCAAACCGGCGGAAGGGGGTAAACCTAGAGCCGTAATCATTTGTTTCCATAAATTTCAGACCAAGGACATGGTAATTCGCGCTGCCCGCAAGAAGCGAGACGACCTAAAATACGATGGCAAGCCAGTGTACCTATACGATGATTACTGTCCTGAGGTGATGGACCAACGAGCTGAGTACAAAGAAGTTATGCGCCAGCTGTTTACGCTCAAACTCAAGCCGTCACTGCTATACCCAGCGCGGCTGTTTATCAAGACTAATGACGGGGAGAGACGACGCCTCTTCTCAGTAAAGGAAGCTCAACAGTTTTTGGCAGCATTCCAGAAATCCGGATCATCGATCGCAAGTGGTGACTGATCCCTATAAGAGGCAACTTGCTACTCATGGTACTCTTGACTCTGGGTTTTTATACTTACACTGACATGACTGGTAGCCCAGTTAAACTATGTTCTCAGTTGGTCTGATGGGGCTACGGGTAGGCAGTTTTATTTTCTGTGTGATGTTTTTATTGAATTATACATACTTACATGCATATATTTAATTTCATTCCAACCTACAATTAAACGTACCCCCTGTTTGAATAAGTGTGACTATGGGCTATGTAACAGTTATCACATGTACAATGAGCAATGTGGACTATCCCGTGAGTATAGGTCAGTGTGAGTTGCAGTAAAGTGTCGTCTTTTGTTTTGGACTGTATTAACAACTCAGCTGTCTATGCTGACACGGATTGTATAAGGAGAGGTGAGGAAGAAGAGGAAGGGAAAATCTGAGTCATTATTTAGTGTAGTGAATATGGTCTTATTAATAATTAATATGAATATTAATTATGAAAATTAATAATTAATATTTTGCTTATCCAAATATTAATTTCTTTCGGGGCACCACTCTAGTTTTAGACAGATCTAGAGAAACTGTTTAGTCTAGTCTCATTAATCTAAAGGAAGTAAATTCTTCTCGTTTTCGAAAATGAATGAATTAAACATTGAAACAGTAAATGTCTTTATGGGGTTTTATTAAAGATTATAAAAAAAATTAAACAGTGAATAATGACAGGGGAAATGACACAAAGGAATAGTTATTGACCCATAAATGGGTAAATCAAAGAACGATAAACTTGCTTTCAGAGGATTTTGTGAAACAAAAGGAAGTCTGGATTATTGACTCTTATTAAATGAGGGGCTGTTACGGAGCGTTTAGAGGGGTTCGATGACGGTTTCTGAGGCCAAGGCTGTTATGTTTAGACAGTTAGACGCCAAACTTGTGTAACATTTAGACTCACCCTGGGGGTCGTGATTGGTATCAGATCTTAGCGGCTAGGACTCCAGAGGTTCTGCAGAACCCTGTCGCAACCGATGACGTTTGTCGCCTCCAGGACGGCCTGCTGTTTCCACTCTCCAGAGGGACCGCCGTAGGCCCGGGAGATTCAAAAAGCGTCTCGTTACTGTCACAACTAGCCAAGCCTTTTAGCATCAGCGTCGTACACCGAGTAAAATTGAGTCCTTCAAAGTTATTGCGAAGTCCATTGGAGAAGGTTTAGCGGCTGTGTTGCTGGCTTAAAATTGCTCGAGAAAGTTAGATTTTAGTCAAGCTAACTCTTTAGCAGGCAGGAAATCTTCAAAAATAAAAGCGAGGCAACTTCCTTTTGTTGGCAGGCTGGCAGGAAGTAAGCTACTTTGAGCAGCTGTGTGAAGGAAACTTTATCGCGGCAAGCTAAACTTGCAGGCTTTAAAGTACAAAGAAAATTTACTCGTTACACGAGGTCCGGAGCTTGTGAGAGTTTCGAGGGCCTACGGCCCTGAACGGACAAGAGGTCCAGTGCGAAGTGAAGAGGAGACGAAGAGTAGCGCAGAGCGCGTATTTTTGACCAGCGGTCACTTTTAACACTTTTGGACGGGGTGTGTCTTTCGGAGAAAGGCATTGCTTTGGGGGGGAGTTTAAATGTTTAAACTAAGTCTTAAACATTTCTTTTGTTTCACCCTATTTTCCTTGGTTTTCGTAAAACACACAAAAACATTCGTACTTGCAGGATTATGCAAAGAAACATTTGTCAGACTTATTATAAAAACATATATTCATTACATTTTATTAACATAAAACGCAACTCTGTAGAAATGGAATAAGGAATTAGTTGCCTTGTAAAACTCTGCATCCTGGAAACAAACAGTATAATTGTTAGTACATTCACAATCTTTCTAAGTAATAAAATAACAAAATGTCCTTTAATGAAATAACACCAAATGTCCTTCTTGAGTGCAGAGTCATTTGTCCAGTTAAACCAAAAGGGGGTAGTGTTCAATCATACAAAACTTAGTTTTGGTTGGATCAAACGCATTCCTCCATCCTTCAGGATAGCTACGAAGTTCTGGGTAAAGCTGAATCAACAATGTTATCTCACAGAATTTATGGCTTTTGGACATGGTGCCTAGCGGTCTGTGATGTTCCATGTGTCACCTTTGACACGGTGCTGGGTAGAACGAAGTTCCAATTCTTATAAAAGCAAAACAAAGTCATTAATAAGTTTCCTGTCCTTGGCAAAACACGTTGGTGTCCTTTTATCTAAAAGAAAACGGGGTTAGCATGTCTTCTTCTCAAGATTTACATCCACGGCCTGTCTCTGGAGGCCGATGGTGAAACAACAGTTGTTAATCTTGAAGACCCTTAGTGAAACAGTTTGGAGGTCTGTAAGTGATTAAACAAATGTTATAATCCGTGTGGCGTTCTGGAGGCTGATCTGCTACATTAGAGGTGTTTTGAAAGAAATATTAGTTAAATAACGTGTTCATATGACTGTGTGGAGGAGTTTGAGGTTTAAAGGGGAAGGAGCTCCGGAAGAATTTTGATAAGTAGATTACACGCTCGGGGGGAGGGGGCGTTTGGGTGGGGGGCGCGTCACCTTTTTTTAAATTTTTTTTTTATTTTTTATTTTTTATTCTTATTTCATTTTATTTTCTTTTTTTCTTTCTTTTTCTTTTTTTTTTTATTTACTCATTTATCTTCTCTCTCTCTTATGGTCAAGCACTTTGTAGTTTACAATATAATTTTAATCTACTTTTGTCTCAATGGGAAGTAGACGAACAATAAATAACATTAGCTTCATATCATGGAATGTCAAAGGGGCAAACCAACCTACTAAAATAAATAAGATTATCTCCCACCTCCAAGATTTGAAGGGAGATATTGTATTTATGCAGGAGACCCACTTACCTACAGGTCAGATTATGCGCTTAAAAAGGAGTAGGTTTAGCAAGGTGTATCACTCCAAATTTAGTGCAAAAGCCAGGGGTGCTGCCATTTTGATCCAAAATAATATTCCATTTGAAGCAGATAATGTTATTACAGACTTAAACGGTCAGTTTGTTATTGTATCAGGGACACTCTGTCACACTAAAGTTGTCCTGGCCAGCATCTACGCACCAAATTGTGATGATGAGCAATTTGTCTCAAAAATCTTTACTTCTATTCCTAATATTGAAACACATCATATTATCATTGGGGGAGACTTTAACTTTGTGCAGGATGCCGATTTGGACAGATCGTCCCCTAGATCGCATTCCCTTACTAAATCCGCCAAGCTACTAGCGTCTTTTGCAGAAGAGCTAGGCATGTCTGATCCTTGGAGGTTTAAATTCCCTGGAAAAAAATCCTTTTCTTTCTTCTCACATGTTCACCGCACCTACTCTCGAATAGATTTTTTTCTCATAGATAACAGACTGTTGTCGAATGTTCTATCATGCGATTACCATAGCATTGTGATCTCAGACCATGCTCCAACGTCACTAGACATAAACTTCCCCAATCACAACCGTTTTTTTAAACCATGGAGATTTAACTCAAATTTGCTTGCCGACGACTCTCTGGTAGAATCTTTAAGATCAAGCATTGAACTATTTCTTGAAATAAATGACAACCCAGACGTTGAGGGGCATCTTGTGGGAGTCCTCAAGGCTTATTTAAGAGGCCAGATAATTTCATACACAGCCCACCTCAGAAAAACTGCCAGGTCTAGACAAAGCGAGCTAGCACAAAAATTCTGGATATCGATGATAGCTATGCAAATAACCCAGACCCCACTTTATAAGAAGCGTTTACAATATCAGACAGAATTCAACCTTCTAACGCCAAACGACGCAGGAATGCAACTGCTTAAGTCGAGACAAAGAATTTTTGAGTCGGGGATAAGGCTGGTAAACTTCTTGCCCAGCAAGCTAGAGCTGCAGCAGCATCTAGGTTCATTCCTAGCATTATATCCTCATCAGGCGCCACTACCACTGACCCAAAGCTAATTAATGAAACGTTTTCTAAATTCTACTCTGAACTATATGCCTCTGATAACCCCAACACCAGTTCAACAAGTGTTTTAAGTTCTATCGAGTTCCTAAAGTGGATCAGGGACTAGCAGAGAATTTAGCTATGCCAATCTCTACAACAGAGATCATGGGAGCGATAGCTACATTGCAGAGTGAAATCGCCCGGCCCAGACGGATTCACAGTGGAATTTTACAAGAGATTTGCCCCACTTTTCTCTACGGTTCTAAGTGATATGTACAATGAAGCCCTGTCACTTGGCAGACTTCCTCCAACCCTGACCAATGCCACAATTACTCTTCTCTTAAAAAAGGACAAAGATCCCTTACTTTGCAGTAGCTTCAGACCTATATCACTACTAAACGTGGATTATAAAATTCTAGCTAAGATCCTAGCCCTCCGCCTTCAGAAGGTTTTTTCCAGGAATTATTTCAGCAGATCAAACAGGCTTCATGCTGGGGAGGCACTCATTTCACAACACTAGAAGACTCCTAAACATTTTGAACATGCCCAGCTCCAGCACCCCTGAGATATTGGTATCACTGGATGCTGAGAAAGCTTTTGATAGGGTAGAGTGGAAGTTTCTTTTTGAGATGGATAGATTTGGCGTGGGTTCAGGTTTCATATCATGGGTAAAACTGTTATATTCATCCCCAGTAGCGTCTGTACAAACAAACAATGTGTTTTCACCCTCTTTCCGACTTCACTGATGACGAGACAGGTGTCCCCTGTCCCCTTTACTGTTTGCCATAGCCATCGAGCCTTTGGCTATCTGGCTGAGAGCTGAGGAAAGATTTGAGGGCATTACATGTCAAGGTGCGGTACATAAGCTGTCACTGTATGCGGACGACTTGCTCTTGTATATATCCAACCCGTCTTCCTCCCTTCCTGTAATTTTAGAAATTTTAAAACAATTTGGCCAACTGTCAGGATATAAACTAAATTTTGGGAAGAGTGAGGCATTCGCGATCAACAACCTCGTAGGTAAACTGCCAAACCATGTAGCCCCTTTTAGGTGGGTAGACCAAGGCTTCAAATATTTGGGCATTTTCATCACCGGGTCCTTGGCAAGCACTTTTAATAGTAATTTCAAGCCTTTGCTTAAAAAAGTCGAGGAAGACTTTGGCAGATGGTTTACTCTGCCCCTCTCTTTAGCTGGCAGGGTCAACCTTATCAAAATGACCATCCTCCCAAAGTTTCTCTATCTATTCCAACATATCCCCGTACTCATCTCAAAGAAGTTTTTTGCCCAAGTAGATAAATCAGTCTCTCATTTCCTTTGGGGTAATAAACCAGTGCGCATGCGGAAAAACATATTACAGCTCCCTAAAAGGTCCGGGGGGCTGGCCCTTCCCAATTTTCTACATTATTACTGGGCCGCCAACATTCAAAAACTCCTATACTGGATAGTCGAGCCCGCAGCCACCCAGCCAGCCTGGGTCCAAGTAGAACTTTCTTCCTCTAAAACCCCACTACAATCATGGTTATACTCCCAACTCCCAATATCAACTACCGACATTACTGCTAATCCTGTAGTCACTCAATCGCTTAAAATATGGATGCAATTCAGAAAGCATTTTGGCCTGAAACATCCTTCTATCCTTGCCCCTGTAACTCACAATCACAGTTTTAAACCTTCTATTATGGACTCTGCCTTTCAACTCTGGAGTGACAGGGGTATCACAGTTATCAAAGTTCTCTATGACAAGGGTATCTTCATGCCTTTTGCTGCCTTATCAGCCAAATTTCAACTCCCTACCTCTCACTTTTTTCGCTTCTTTCAAATTAGGCATTTTGTACAAAGAAATTACCCTGACTTCCCAAATCTACCACCAGAGACTTTGCTAGACACCCTTCTCAAAGTAAACCCCAATCAAAGAGGAGCCATTTCTCAAATTTTTGGAGCTCTTGATTCCACTGTCTCTAATTTCCCCCAAAAAACCAGAGATCTATGGGAACAGGACTTGGGACATATTGAGGAAGATCAATGGGACCAAATTCTAGGGCTAGTCCATAACTCTTCCATCTGTGCACGGCACGGATTAATTCAATGTAAACTAATACACAGGACTTATTACACTAACCACAGATTGTCTAAGTTTTACCCCAATGTTAAAGATTTCTGTAATAGGTGTAATCAATCTCCTGCAGATTTAATTCACATGTTTTGGTCATGTTCAAAGCTAACAGACTTTTGGTTTAAAATTTTCAACACTCTTCACACAGCCTACCATTGTATATCAAACCCAAACCCTCTGTCTGCCCTTTTGGTATTTCACATGACAGCACTCTAACAGCCAAGCACAACATTCTTTGGCCTTCTGTACTCTGCTTGCTAGGCGATTGATCTTACTTAACTGGAAACAAGCCTTACCTCCATCATACGATAGGTGGATTAAGGAAGTTTTGCATAATTTAAAACTTGAGAGGTTAAGGTTTTCCTTAGAGGCTTTGAGGAGATTTGACAAAACTTGGAACCCCTTGCTTTCCATCATAGATTCTCTAAATATCATTCCAGATGAATGAAATGTTTATGCAATTTCTACACACAGTGTAATTAACCACAATGCTATCCTTTTTATATCTAAAATCCTTTTTAATTATAATTATATATATATATATATATATATATATATATATATATATATATATATATATATATATATATATATATAAAAATTTTAATTAATTATTATTTATTTTTTATTTTTATTTTTGTTATTTATTTATTTATTTATTTTTTGCTTGTTACCTAGGAGTGGGGAGCGCCGAATGTTTGAAGGGTGGGGGGGAGAAATTGGGAAAAAAATGTGAGCACTGTTGTATTGTACTGTTTCTTATTGTGTTCATCCTGTATTTCATTGCTCAATAAACATATTAAAAAAAAAAAGCAAGTTGAACGGCCAAGAGCTCCAGTACATTGATATGACGCTTGCTCTGGCGTAGGGACCATGCCCCCTGAGCCACCCGTCCTTGCCAAGTTGCGCCCCAACCCAATAGGGATGCATCCGTGTGCACAATTTCCCTTCGGGAGGGAAGAGGACCCAGGGGGACACCTTCCAGCATAAAGGTCTCGTTCCTCCACCGAGAGAGAGACCTCATGCACTGGGGAGAGACGAGCACCCGCCGCCATCTGTGAGCATGACATGCGGGGTCCAAGCGCAGGCTGTTGAGCCCTCTTTAAAGGGGTCGCAAGGACAGCAGCCCCAGGGGAGTCACAGTTGCAGCAGCGGTCAGCTTGCCCAGGAGCCTGAGAAATTCGACGTAGGGAAGAGATCTCCCGCGTCGAAAGTTTGGGAGCATATCCAGAATGTCCCCGATACGCTGGGGTGAAGGACGTGCCATCATTGTCCTCGAGTCGAGCACTACCCCAAGAAAAGTGGCCACCTGTGACGGCGCCACACAACTCTTTGCCAAGTTCACCCGTAGTCCCAGACATGACACGTGCCTGAGCACTGTCTGCGTATCCTGAACTGCCTGCTCGCGGGTGGGAGCGCAGATAAACCAATCGTCGAGATAGGGCAGGATCCTCAACCCCTGAACCTGCAGAGAGGACAGCACTGCCGCCACGCACCTCGTGAAAACCCGAGGGGACAGAGAGAGACCGAATGGGAGGACTCGAAACTGGTAGTGCTTCTTCTGAAAAGCGAAGCGGAGAAATCGCCAATGTTGCGGCGCAATGGGGACATGAAAATAGGCGTCCTTTAGGTCTATGGACGTGAACCAGTCTCCTGGATGAATTGCCTGAAGAACCTGTCTGACACTCAACATCTTGAATGTGAGGACCTTTAAAAACGCATTCAGACCCCTGAGGTCTAAAACTGGGCGCAGACCGCCTGTTTTCTTTGGTACTAAAAAATAGCGGGAATAAAATCCCCCTGGATCTACTAGGGGGTCCACGGGAACTATAGCACCTATGTCCAGCAGGGTGCCAATTTCCCGAGTCAGTGCCTCTGCTTTGATTGGGTCCTGGATCACAGTCATCCTGACTCGAAAAGGAACAGGTGGCCGGCGGTGGAACTGGAGGCGATACCCCGAGACAAAGTGGCCACAACCCAAGTATCCGGGGTGTAGGCCATCCAGTATTTGATCTGCCCCGGGGTAAAATGTCCCACTGCCGGCATCAAAGCCTCACCTGGGGCCCCCCTGTTGCCCTGAGGGGTGGCGGCGACCGGGCTGCGCAGCCCTCGGAGCACGAGATTCCTGGCCTCTGGCCCTTGGAAATGGTCTTACCTCCGAGCTGCTTGGTGCCGCAAAAGAGTGTCGTGGCGTTGAATATCTATGAGAAGCAGTTGGTGGGGCAACCGGCGCCCTATGGCGCACGTCTATGAAGGCCCACCAGCTGCTGTCTTGTGCGGCTAGCCTGAGCCGTGCGCTCTAAGGCCTCCAGCGCGGCCGAACCAAACAACTCTCCTGGGAGAACAGGAAGGCTTCTCAAAGCCCTCCTACAGGTCTCCGCTAAAGGAGATTGCGCCAACCAAACCTGGCGCCTAGTTTGAACTAAGGTCGACAGCAGACGACCAAGTTCTCTCGACTGGAGGCGAATGCTTGTAACGCGGCATCCACCAGTCCTCGCGTAGGCTGATCCACCGGAACAGCCTCCAGTGACGAGGCCAGGCCCAGCATTAAATGCGATAAGGAGTTCCCAATGCGGCCCATGCGAGCCCCCATGTCGCACGCCTTACAGAGCAGATCGTCTGTAACCCGGCACTGCGGTCGTGGGCACCGGGCATTTGTCCTTAGGGTCTCCTCAGGATGGACAATGAGTGACGCAATGGCCGGCTCTACCGCCGGCATATGGCCCAGGCCAAACCTCTGAGCGTCTTGCATAGCAGCCAAAGCCCTAACATCAGAGGTAGGCCTTGAAAAATCCTTGGTGTCAGCCCAGCAGGCGTGCAGTTCCCTCACATATTCCTCCAACGGAGGAACCATAAAGTGGGACGCCGCCGACGCACTACGAAAGAATGCACTGGAAGGAGCAGCCTCCGCCGGTGGGACCTCCAACCCCAAGCGCGTCAACGACGTACGTATTGCGGGGATGACAGATTCCCCTCCCCCACTCTGCGAACCAGTCGAGGGCATAGACCCTGACTCAGAACTCCTTGGACTCAATTCGCCAAATCCCTGATGAAACAGGGTGTCCGAGGCTGCCAGGGATATGGAATCATCGCACACCGGGGTTCCGAAAGTGTGACCCTGATGGGCCGCCACCGTAGGGCTGGGATCTGCCTGAAGGCTATTAATAAGGGCTTTCATTTGGGCCAGTTCAGACTGAAGTGTATCCACCTGTGCAGCCAACCGTCCTCCGTGCCCTTTCCTGGTCCTTTTCCGAGGAGGGTCACCAGTCCCAGCAGCTGGACGCTTGTGCCCCCCAGGCTGACCTGCCGTCAGCTGTTCCTCCCCGAGACACGAGGGACACAAATCATGCCCACAGCCTGGTTTCAGCTGAGTCATGCAGGACTGGCAACCACGGGCTCCAGCATTTTTCTTCTGATAGTTTGAAGTCAGCAGGAGCCGGGTTGAGCGCGCCACTAGCGACTCCACACGGAATAAACTGGCACATCTGCAGTGAAAAGGGGTGCCTACGGGTCAGGTCGAGCAGAAAACGCCACTAGTGACCGCGTTATGTGTCAATTAAACAATCTAAATGAAAGCCGAACGCGGTTATCCAACAATAATGATAAACAAATAAGGAAGCAGCCAACGTGGCTGTGTATCCAATCAGCAGAGTAGATAACCGAATGCGGCTCTACTAATCCAGATAATAATTAGGCTGAACACCCCTGCTCTCTCTTCCGTGAAAGGGTGCCGACGGTCAGGTCGAGCGGAGAACGCCACTAGTGACCGCGTATGTGTCAATTAACCAATCTGAATGAAAGCCGAACGCGGCTATTCAACAACAATGATAAACAGATAAGGAAGCAGCCACGTGGCTGTATATCTAACACTCAAATTAAATCTACCGAGCTCAAGCACGCGAATTAACTCACTAATTGTTGAAAACAATCAGCTTTACCTCCACGTTGGTTCAGACGCAGCTTGTGCAGCCCCAGGAGGCGAGAAACACTCGCGACCCGACTGAAGAGCAGTCGCGGGCTACAGGCAACAAGCGGCGATAATCAGAACAATTTTAGTAGTAGTATTAGCAGTAGCATGCTACAATACCCACACATGTACCTGCAGTGCGAGAAGGTGAATAGGGACTGAGCTCCGGTGCCACGTGACTATATAGCCTCACGTGGGTCACCGGGAGGTCACAGGTGACTTTGTTGTTATCAATTCTCGACCTGCGAGCGCAAGGATGATCATCCAGTGCTTGAAGCACCGCCTCTGGCGGTCAGAAGGATGAAATAGAAATCAGACTTTCTCACAACAACTGAGGTCTGCACAAAATCTCATGGCAACCCATTAGCTACCCCCAAACTGCTCCAAACTAAATACATACTACAAAACCCTAACAAATGTTCACTTCTAAAACTAATATAACTTCAAACTTATGTGATCTCCCCAATTTTTAATTTACCAAACAAAGATTTAACAAAATGTTACCCAATTAAACAACAAGGAAATGGAATCACTTACCCCTAGAACCGGGTTGTTATTTGCGAAAGAGATCCCGGACGAGCCCCCATTTGTTACTACTCTGGCTCAAGAGCAGCAACAAAGAGGGAGATCACACAATGGAGCAATGTTCCAATTCACATTTATTTAAATGAAAATAACGTGAATGTGTAAGTCAGCCATGAGGGTGATGTTGTAGGTGCATGTGGTGTGTGGATGTGTAGATAAACAACTAAAATAAAGTGGAGTCAGCTGGTGGCCTGGTCAGCAGTCAAATGTTTAAGAGCTCTCGAGCAGTCAGGTTCACAGCTGTTTATAGTCCATAACAGGTGGAACCGATTCCTTGATTGAGAGAAGCCACTCCCCCCAGCATCCTGGCAAACAGGAAGACATACAAGTGCAAGCAGCTTCACAATAAACGGAACCCCAGTACCATCACAACCTGCAAACAAAACTAGGATGAGGAGTTCTTGTCACAACTCCGCGTCCTGGAAAAGAACAGTATAACAACAGCACATTAACACAACAATTCTTTTATTAAAATAACAAAATGTCCTTTAGTGGAATAAACACGAAAATGTCCTTCTTGAGTGAGCAGAGTCATTTGTCCATTTGACCACTAGGGGGTAATGTGTGATCATACAAAACTCAGTTTTTGGTGGATCAAACGCATTCCTACGCCATTCAGGATGGCTAAAGAACGTTTTGGGTAAAGCTGAATCAACAAACTTTATCTCCCAAAATTTATGATCCTTTGACATGGTGCCAGGATGTATTAGTGGTCCTGAGTCACCTTTGACCTGGGATGCATCCCTGGCCAGGTTTTGTCCTGGTCATATAGTTAATCACGGTTTACTGAAGGTTCCTGAGTCCTTAGTAAAACAGTTTGGAGGTCTGTAAATGATAAAAGACAGATGTTATAATCCGTGTGGAGTTTTGTGCAAACTCTTGTTTGCTGGGGGCATCTCTGGAAGTGAGAAGTGTGGAATTCTGGAGACTGATCTGCTACAGGAAGGTGGTAGAAGAGGAAATGCGGTTTAAAGCAGAACATTATCAGTTTTAATACAAAGATACATTTGCTGATTTTTATTTATTTATTTTTTACTTTTGCCCAATAAACTGCGCAGTTCAGTTTAATTTCACGTTATTGAGATTTTATCACCGTTCTCATGTCAGCTAATGTTGCTATAGGGTTTCGAGTCACTCATGCAGAACATATTCACGTTCAGCTGCTCTCCTTTTATGAAAAATACATATGACTTTAAATAAATAAAGTAAAAATCAGCTAATGTAACTAACTATTCATCTCCATACATGTTCCTGTCCTTTTTTTCCTATAGATCAGTTTCAGACTCTCATCAACATCAGATTGTGATTATTAAAAAAAATTGTTCTTAATTATTAATTATTGTAGTCAGAGCTAATGATTTTTTCAATTACCACACTGCTCTTACTTTACACATTTGTCATATGCATGTTCTACAATGTTTTTCTAAGTTATAGACAACAGTATTCATCACCTCACACTCAATATATTCACTTTTTGACAAATGCTTTCTCTGGGAAACTAAAACGTGCCTATTTCAAATTTTTCTTTTCAAAATGTTCTATTTGCTTTTCATTCATGTAAAAGCAGCAATAGTTTTACCACTGTGCAGACACGAGTGGCAAGATATTATTCTTTATATATTAACTCTTTTTGGCTCCATAACAGGTTCACTCCCAACTTTGTTCAACACAAGATTGTACATTGTCCCATTTGTACACTCACAGTTCCTTTCATGTATGGTACAGGCTGTCCTGAAAGTCTACTGTTGTAAATCCACTGGCCTCTTCCTGGCATCAGTCAGGTGGAGTGTGGTGTTATCCTCCTAAAAGCATCATTTCCTGAAGCGAGTCTGTGTTTGAGGAAGGATTACACCAGACAGCAATGCAGTGCTAAAGTCCACTGTGCATTTACCAATAGGAGGCTTAATAACACAGCTTTTGGACTTTTTCTGGTAATACAAGCGGAACTGTAAAAAATAGCTGGTGCCTTTTTGACCACAGGAAACAGGATATTTTTTTCTTTTCTTGGTAGAACATGCTATTCCTATATTAATTTAAAAATATGTGCAATGTTATGTACAGGCACAACCTGCACAAGAATGTCCTTTAAACAGCCTTTAAGGAATGTGAATAAGGAAAGTGAAAGAAAGAAATAACTTGCAGAAAATTACAGTTCATTTCAATAAATGAAAGTATGTTATTAAAAAAAAACTTCAATATTACTCTGAAAAGGTAGGTTTGGTTCTCCAACTACACACCTAAAAAAAGCCTATTGCAATTTAAAGTTTTATGCACTTGTTGTGTTTTTGGCTTTAGTTTACAGTAATGGTTTCTCAACACTGGGACGGGACTCAGAAGTGAAACGGTCACAGAAAAGTTTTAACCAAATGGTTAAGTTAGTTCTGCTAGCTCTGGCATTGAAAAAAGGTTATGTCAAGAAGGAGTCAATGTAAAGATTTGATTCTTGAATAATGAAAAAGACACTACAAGGAAACAAAACCACTTAAATTATTAAAAGAGCTTTAATGGTAATCTTTGGAAAAATGAGAAATTATCTAAACACAAAAAAGTACAGTCATTTATCTCACAATGTATGGTTAATGAAGAGAATGTTTAGAGCCACATCTTTTGCATCTAACTAGGTTTGGTATGTGGCATACTCGCCGTGGCCGCGGCAGTGACAGGGAGGCTGGGAATGATGCAGCTTCCAGTGACAGTCGTGTGAGAGAAATACGTGTTGTTCATCCTGACACTTTACCCAGTCGAGGAGAGAGAGGCAGGGGGTAAACATAGTCAGTGCAAATGCATTAATCAAAGCAGCGATAGTAATAAAAGTGCTGTGCCTTATGAGAGGTCCCACACTCTAAAAAACTACTAACTATTCCATTTGGATAAGAAAAGATAAAGCTACTGCAACCAAACCTGCAGTCCATGTATTTGTTTTTCAAATCTATTTTCATACATTTTACTAGTTATGGGATATTAGAAGTTGCTTTTACAAGTTACTGTAATTAATAATTAAATTTCAGAAAAAGACCAAAAAAAAAAAAACTTTTATAATATGTTAATTAGTCTGTATGTACTATAAATAACACAACCACCAATATTTAATGCCATGTTATGCAAATTAGATGCAGATAAGATGCATACATTATTTGATATACTTTAGGTCATACCTGACAATTTTCTATTTTAGAGTAGAACTCTATCTCTTATCATTTTATCATTGGAACTTAAAAATCTGTATTCTTTTTTTTAAATAAATCCCTAAAATGAAAATATTAATCAAATCGATGCATTATATCAACAATTTATTTCTTCAAACAGAAAAAAGAGCTGCTGCTCTTGTGTTCAGAGTTTATAATTGGAGAACAGCACAGATTTCTTCAACTGTTCTGCGCTTCAGCTTGAGCCGACTGACTGGTTTCTGGACCTGGTTCTTGGTCTGGACCTTGGTGCACTGCTGGTTCTGGAGGTTGGTCTGGCTTTGGTTTGTGTCTTGGCTACAAAATGGATAAGAAAAACCTTATCAATTTTTTTGTACAAAAATAAATCAAATACTCAAGGTGTGTTACAAGAATGTGTTTTGTACTGTGTTCAAAATGTTGTGGTAGCCTACTACACATATAGTCCGTACAGACCCTCTGATGTGTGTACACTTGCCCCAAAAACATTTCATGTGGTTGTGTTTGACAGATTTATGCATTTGCAGCAAACAATAACCGAATAATCAAAAGTACCGATTTTTAGAGTGCTGAGCTGCTGCCAGTTTGTTCGTTGGCACGAAGTTCAGTTGCTTCTGGTCTTTAACGATGGGTTTCTCCTGGTCCTTGACGACAGGTTTGATTCGGTCTTTCAGGATGGGTTTCTCCTGGTCCTGGACAGGTTTGATTCGGTCTTTCAGGATGGGTTTCTCCTGGTCCTGGACGACAGGTTTGATTCGGTCTTTCAGGATGGGTTTCTCCTGGTCCTTGACGACAGGTTTGATTCGGTCTTTCAGGATGGGTTTCTCCTGGTCCTGGACGACAGGTTTGATTCGGTCTTTCAGGATGGGTTTCTCCTGGTCCTTGACGACAGGTTTGATTCGGTCTTTCAGGATGGGTTTCTCCTGGTCCTGACGACAGGTTTGATTCGGTCTTTCAGGATGGGTTTCTCCTGGTCCTGGACGACAGGTTTGATTCGGTCTTTCAGGATGGGTTTCTCCTGTTCCTGGACGACAGGTTTGATTCGGTCTTTCAGGATGGGTTTCTCCTGGTCCTTGACGACAGGTTTGATTCGGTCTTTCAGGATGGGTTTCTCCTGGTCCTGGACGACAGGTTTGATTCGGTCTTTCAGGATGGGTTTCTCCTGGTCCTTGACGACAGGTTTGATTCGGTCTTTCAGGATGGGCTTCTCCTGGTCCTGGACGACAGGTTTGATTCGGTCTTTCAGGATGGGTTTCTCCTGGTCCTGGACGACAGGTTTGATTCGGTCTTTCAGGATGGGTTTCTCCTGGTCCTGGACGACAGGTTTGATTCGGTCTTTCAGGAAGGGTTTCTTCTGGTCCTTGACGACAGGTCTGACCTGGTCTCGGAGGATGAGTCCGACCTGGTCTTTAAGGATTGGTTTGACCTGGTCCTGGACAACAGGTTTGACCTGGTCTCGGAGGATAAGTCCGACCTGGTCTTTAAGGATGGATCCCTGGTCCTGGTCGACAGGTCTGACCTGGTCTCGGAGGATGAGTCCGACCTGGTCTTTAAGGATTGGTTTGACCTGGTCCTGGACAACAGGTTTGACCTGGTCTCGGAGGATGAGTCCGACCTGGTCTTTAAGGATGGACCTGGTCCTGGACAACAGGTCTGACCTGGTCTCGGAGGATGAGTCCGACCTGGTCTTTAGGATGGGTTTGACCTGGTCCTGGACGACAGGTTTGACCTGGTCTCGGAGGATGAGTCCGACCTGGTCTTTTAGGATGGGTTTGACCTGGTCCTGGACAACAGGTTTGACCTGGTCTCGGAGGATGAGTCCGACCTGGTCTTTAAGGATGGATCCCTGGTCCTGGACAACAGGTTTGACCTGGTCTCGGAGGATGAGTCCGACCTGGTCTTTAAGGATGGATCCCTGGTCCTGGTCGACAGGTCTGACCTGGTCTCGGAGGATGAGTCCGACCTGGTCTTTTAGGATGGGTTTGACCTGGTCCTGGACGACAGGTTTGACCTGGTCTCGGAGGATGAGTCCGACCTGGTCTTTAAGGATGGATCCCTGGTCCTGGACGACAGGTTTGACCTGGTCTTGGAGGATGGGTTTCTCCTGGTTCTGGACAACAGGTTTGACCTGGTCTTTAAGGAAGGGTCCCTGGCCCTGGTCCGAGACAGGTTTGTTCTTGTCTCGGTTCCAGAACAGAGGCTGGAGTGCCCAGTTGTGGGTCTGAGGAGCTGTAGAAAACAAAAAGAAAAGAAAGATTTTTAAGAATAAATGCCATCTACAAGCTTCAGGGTTTGATGACACACTTCAAACTGAATAAAGTTGAATTGTTTCTTGACATTTAACACTAAAACCACTCAGCAGTCCATTATTTGGTAAACATGATAAAGAAGTTGCTGTTGTTTAGTTGTGTGCCTAAATGTAGTGGGTCACACAGTGGCTCAGCTACTGTCTTTGAAATAGAATGAAAAGTGCAGATTAAGAAAGAAACAGTGCTGCCTTACCTTTAGGAATGTCCTTGTATCTCATTATTCTCCTCTTCTTTGAGTCTTTCCAATGGGGCCTAATTCTTTTTAGCCTTCTTCTTGGGACGTTGACTCGAGCCCGTTTCATTGGTGGAGGATTACATTCAGGGTCAGAGGTCTTCCAGTTGGGACAGGGTCTTTTTATGCCTCTTGGGATGGGTTTCTCCTGGTCCTCGACGACAGGTTTGACCTGGTCTTTAAGGATGGGTCCCTGGTCCTGGACGACAGGTTTGTTCTTGTCTCGGTTCCAGAACAGAGGCTGGAGTGCCCAGTTGTGGGTCTGAGGAGCTGTAGAAAACAAAAAGAAAAGAAAGATTTTTAAGAATAAATGCCATCTACAAGCTTCAGGGTTTGATGACACACTTCAAACTGAATAAAGTTGAATTGTTTCTTGACATTTAACACTAAAACCACTCAGCAGTCCATTATTTGGTAAACATGATAAAGAAGTTGCTGTTGTTTAGTTGTGTGCCTAAATGTAGTGGGTCACACAGTGGCTCAGCTACTGTCTTTGAAATAGAATGAAAAGTGCAGATTAAGAAAGAAACAGTGCTGCCTAACCTTTAGGAATGTCCTTGTCTCTCATTATTCTCCTCTTCTTTGAGTCTTTCCAATGGGGCCTAATTCTTTTTACCCTTCTTCTTGGGACGTTGACTCGAGCCCGTTTCATTGGTGGAGGATTACATTCAGGGTCAGAGGTCTTCCAGTTGGGACAGGGTCTTTTTATGCCTCTTGTCTCAATTTGGACTCTGGCCCATTTTCTCTGTGGTTCCTCTATGGTCTCATCAGGCTTCTGTGTGACCATCTCATAAGGCCTTTTTCTGAGGGTCCCAGACCGGACTGGAGGGGGTGGCTGTAATAGAAATTATGAACAACATTAATACACCAATGCAAAATGCACTTTTTCTTTCATTATTTTAGAGGAGAAAAGGGTGGTTGTGTAGAACAATAATCCTATAGTGTACTCACTCTAAAAATAAAATAAACAATTCAGTGAGGCAACAATTACTGATACTAGTTATGTAAAAGTGAAAAGTAACCTTCTCTTTTTTCTGATATAGTCAGAATATTTTGAATATGTTTTTTTAATGCAACTTAAATAGACTTCACACAATCAGCAAAATAAATGTAGTTGAAGGAGAGAAATGGACTGTATTTAAAGAAAAAGTAGCGTTAACATGTTTTATCTAACAGGGCAGTTAGACAGGGCACATTTAGAGCAGATAGCATATGTTTTTAGTAGTTTGAGATTTGTCTTACCTTGAAAACCCTCACACGGCGCGTGGCCCGTCGCCAAACAGTCATGACGGGTGTCGCTAATGGCTTGTGTCAAACGATTTTCTTCAGAAAGTCAGAAATTGCAGCTGCAGAGTTTTCTGTGGCAGTTTGTTCAGAAGAAAGTTGTGTTGTGTGACATTCTATATTATATCATCACATTCTATATTATATCATCACATTCTATGGAACTCATGAGGACACAATATATGAACATATTGGAGGTTTTACAGTAACAGTTGTAACACACCACATGTCACTCAAGAATGTATAATTACTTGAATCAGGGTTAACACAGCTTTAGACTGGTTATTCTCTTTTTATTTCAACCAAACTTTAAAGGACTGTTGATGTTTTACTTTTAATCTTATAATAAAAATCTGTCACAGTTTTACTGCATATAAATCTAATAGGCAGTGAAAGATTTATTAAATGAATTGATTACTCCACATTACAACCCTGTTGACACTAAAGTTCAACAGTGATAGTAAAAGGGTTTTATGTTAAGCACACATTAACATGGTGGATGAAAAGAGTGCTCTTGGACTTGTCTACAGGTTTACTAATAATGTGAACTAAATGTGATGCACACATTCTGTTTATAAATTAACCAATATGGACCCAGTTTTATTTTTAAGAGGTTGGAGCTACTTTTCTCGAGCTTGTTTTGTTTTGAACTTTATATATAATTTTATGTATGTTTAGGTTTATTATCTCTTTCTTGATAAAAACTGGTTGTAAAACTTGAGCCAGCTCTTCTGCCTCTGGCCCAGAAGCATTAATGAACTGATTTCAGCTCTTTGTCTTGAGTTTTTCACGTGTCTCCCCTATATTATATCATAATTAAAATCAGTAGTGTGTAAAATAGTACAGTACAGTAACAAAAATAGATCTTAAACCAAACATTAAACATAAACATACACAACGTAAAATGACATCCCAGAAGTGTTTTACTGATAATAAAATATTACGTTACTGTGCCCACACTTGACGGTGGCCCACACTTGACGGTGGCCCACAGTGACTGTGGCCCACACTTGTCGGTGGCCCACACTTGACGGTGGCCCACACTTGACGGTGGCCCACAGTGACGGTGGCCCACAGTGACGGTGGCCCACAGTGACGGTGGCCCACAGTGACGGTGGCCCACACTTGACGGTGGCCCACACTTGACGGTGGCCCACACTTGACGGTGGCCCACACTTGACGGTGGCACACAGTGATGGTGGCCCCGGACGCTGGTGGAGATTCAAAGTGAACCATGGCAACAGTGAGGAGGAGGGGCCTATGGAGATGGCTCTATAGAGGTGGACCATAGACCAAAGACATGGGTGTCTGAGCCACTGTAGCATGAACTTCACTCTCTTCAGTTATTCTAATGCTCAGCAGTCTGGGCAATACCACAGGACAAATTATTGAAGCAAAATCCTGTCCCACATTAAGAACTGCAATTTATTTTCTGACCTAGACTATAAACATATTGGAATGAAAGCTTTTATTGTACTTAGTCAGACGTTGGGGTGCATGTGGCAGAGTGTGTTGGCACCCCTGCCGCACGCAAGAAGGATGTGACAACGGCTTCTGAAAACACCTCAGCCGACCACCTCCAGTCTTTCGGTGAGGAGTCTGCATGTCCTCCATGTGTTAACGTGGGTTCTCTCTCCAGCTTCCTTTCACTGCCCAAAATCATGCATGTACAGGTCAACTGGTGAATCGAAAGTGTCCCTAGTGCATGAAAGTGAGAGTAAATGGTGGTCTTCAGTGTCTGTCTCTAAATGTCAACCCTGCGGGTAACTGGCCCCTGTCCAGGGTGTATCCCGCCTCAGGCCCAAAGCTGCTGGGATAGGCTCCAGTCATCCGTGACCCCTAACAGGAAGAAACAGAATAAAATGAAGGAAAATAAAAAATATATCCCTGGCTCCAGTGCAGCAGCAGAACAGTGCTCCATGTCAGAAAGAAGTATGAAGTATCGATACCTAAAAAACGTGTTATTGTATCAATCTAAGCACCATGGTATCGTGATACCTTTGAAGTATCGATACACTGTGCAACACTACATTCAATGGTGATACATTTTCACTCTCATGTTGTATAATCCACAATTATATTTTATATTCATATAATAATATATTAAGATGATCTCATCACAGCTTAATATCTTGGGAAATGCAGTCAGGATTTTATGTTACACTACTGAGAAATGCTTCAGCGCATGTGTATCAAACAACAATAGCATTTGGCTTTTTAGAACAAAGCTGGAAAGACCTGTTGTTTTGAATAAACCATAAGAGGTTGGTTTTATCAAGATACATTACCCCAGAGTGTGGGCAAGTTTCCCCAATTCCGATGCTAGTTGGATTATATCATCCGGTAGTGAGAATACTCAAAGAATTCAATTCCAGATGTCTGCACAGTCCAGTTACATTGTGCATAAACCTGAAATACAACAGCATTACTAACAGGCTTTATGCAATGGGTGCAAAAGGTTCCAGTCTAACTTTTAAAGGACAACTAGCTGAGATACTAGGGTTTAAACCAGGCGACCAGGAATGTGCGCAGATTGACTCCAAATGGTGTTCCAGCATATGCCCCTTTGCCCACTGCCATTTAAGTGCCCTTCTGGCAAGCGACAAGGCTAAATGATGTTGTAGCCTCCCATCAAATGCATTATCCATTTTCAAATTCATAAGGAAGTGTAGAATAATCAGAAAGCAGCCTTCTCATACACAACCTGTACTTTTTTCACAGCTTTTTCTTTTTATGCTTGATGGTGTCAGATATCGCTTTGTGGCCCTATTGGTCACAAAGGATTGCACCAGGCCTTTCAACAAATCATGGGTGATTATTTTAGCTTTCAAAGAGTTCAGTGTTCACACACCTGTTAGTGTTGTAGGCATTTAGGAGGACTGGAAACAAACGCTGGGATGTAGCCCCCCTCATTTAATTCATTCATCAGTTAGATTCCCAGATAGGGCTCACCAGGTCTGGATTTGTGTAATACTTGCTGTCTAAAAGGTCAATGAGTCATGCTCCATGACCTACAGGTGACCTTTGTGAAGACGGTCCCATCTACAGTTGTGTTTTGCATTACAGACTCATTATTAGCAATTATGCTATAAACGGCAGCAGCAGAGACACGAGAAGGACACAAATAAAACTGACTAGTATCAGTAGATGTAAAATTACCATTAGAGCCAGTAGGGGCAGTATTGGAGAAATCAACTTCACACATTAAGCTCAAAGAGACCAGTCTGCCATAAGTTTAGTTTTTGTGATAATGTCATTAATGTCAAAATGTCAAACCTAAAATTGTGTGTGTTTATAAAGAGTGCAGGAAAATGATGAACTCACATGCTACAAATGAAAAGTTACTTCAATTGTTAATCTAGGTTCTGGAAACAGTTCTACATTCAAAAAGTTATGTACAAAACACACACACACATTGCTCCAGTGAGATAAATGAAATAAGTACATTAGCACTGTTAAGTATAATGTGAAGAGTGTATCTTGTGAAACAAAAACACATTCTGTAACAAGGGCATTATACCCTCATTAAATCTAGAAAAGCTAGTGAGCATAAGCTTTAGGCTCGAGAGACTCATTTAGGCAAACTTTAAGGACGGTAATTGAGGCTTTCATTAAACCCACAGGCATTTGCATCCTCCATATGTAATTCTAGGGAGAGTTAAGATCAAAGCTTACTATTGTGAAGGCTTACTATAGGATGTGACACATTATTGTCTTGATCTGATACAAACACCTAATTTACCTTTTACCTCTTTCCAACAGTGAAGCCTCTTGTTTCTGCATGTATCACAGTTACCTGGACTTCCTCTTTCCATAGCTCCACCTCCAGTATTTTACAAGAAGCAACCCTCACCTTTCCTGAGAGCAAACCAGGCTGCCTGGTTGATGTCCTTTGTGTTTAAAAGGGTTTCCCTGATTAACCATCACTGAATAATAGTTGTTGGTTGCTTCAAGCACAAAGTCTCGTAAAAATACAAAAACATTTTTTCTTAACACAGAGTACAAACAATGGGTTTTAACACTTCCCGAGCCACTTATATGCTACCACATAGCCAGGATTTAATTTCGAACATTTCTTTACAATGTTTTCTAAAAGCCTATTCTTTGGTGGGAAAAAAACTGTAACAAAGCAATGCAGCCAGAGCCAGTAGCCCACAGCTGTTCTGAGTCAGCACACTAAACAAGCACAGCCCGTGGCCAGAGTTTACAATATATGAGAAAATAAACTCCAGGAAATGCGCAATGTGGCATACTCACTGCTTAATGTCCAAAATACTGAGAGTTTTACAACCACCACCAATGTCTTGAAGCCCAAAGCATTTGCCAAGTAATTTGCAAAGACTAGTATCACTAGTTCACTATTCCATATACTGTCTACTGTACTTATTGCAACATTATGAAATACATTTGCTATATAAGTGTTGTGTGTTGTCAGCAGCATAACAGTCCAACCAAGCACCGGTCAGTGTAGTGATATTGTATCAAATGTCTCATGAGCCTGTAGTCAGAGTTAACCTGGCATAAGCTGCCTCTGTCATACCCTCTGTCCACTCTGATAACACACTCCAGGGAGCAAAAATGTGTATCCAAGTGAATTGTTTAAATAAGCACAGCTAGAAATTCAAGAAACACAGAAAGACAATATAAAGTGGGGACTTGCCCCCAGGTCTTATGTTGGGAAATTAAAGTTGTTTTTAGGTACAGGATATTCTCTCATTCACTTTAACAGTCACTACATGAAGCACTATTAAAACTATTCCCTGAGGAGATGAAAGACCAAGACCAATAGGGCATTTGTGGGCCTTAAGAGCCATTTAAACAAGAGGAAGCAGAGCCTTTCATGGTTTAGAACCCGACCACAGAGAAGGCTTGAACCATGAGCTGGAGCTGTCACCTGGACATTTAGATAAAGTCCAAACCTCTGAGAACCTTCACAGACATGAGGTCCAAAATGTACATATACAGCCAGTTCCATTTAATGATTTCTTTAGAAATAAAGGTTTGCATAAATTGTTCAAAACTCTGAAAACATTAAAACTTTTTGATTTTGGATAAAATCTTGATTTAACAACCATATTAATCTGTTTGTTGAGTTTAAATCTCTGTCTGTTGTGATTCCACGGCTGGTTACTATAGGTCATATGTATTGGTTTTTATATAGCGTGTTTTCAAAGCTCTCAAAGCGCTTTACAGACTCCATTATTCATTCACTCCACAGTCACACACTGGAGGTGGAGATGTGGCAGATTTTGCGCCTACAGACTTTCCACCCTCCAAACATTTTCACACATTCATACACCAGAGTTGTGGCACTGGATGCAAGGTGGATTAAGTGTCTTGCCCAAGGACACAACAACAGTATGAACTGTGGGGAGAGCGGGAATCAAACCACCTACCTTCCGGTTGAAGGACGACTGCTCTACCCACTGAGCTACTGCCGCCCAAACATCACATGAGCTGATAAAAGTTCTCAGCTCATGTGCACACTGAGCTGGGAGATTACCTTGAGATTACACTCTTTTCTTCACTGGAAAGTGCAGTTCCTTTCACTCAGTAAAGTGAGAAAAGTGTGTTTTCCATGACCTAAATCCCCATTTGGATGTAGAGAGAAGGCCAAAGAGCAGAGAAAAAGCAACATTTTCAAAGATAGCCACCTCTGCATGGACAGGGCATCATTCAGGGCTGGTGCTTGAGTTGGATTGACATCATGATGGATGATCTTCCTCGGTGTGAGGATGACTGGGGTAGCCTGGCAAGAGGACTCTAACCATTTCTTAATGTGACAGCCCATCTCATTCACGTCAGTCAGCGCCATGTCATCACCCTCTGCTAATGGCTCTTTAAGAAACACTCGGCTCTCAGCTGAGAAAAAAAAATGGATGTTGGTTTATTTTGGAAAACTGGAGTATTTGAATAAAATACTAGTAGAAAATAGATAAAAGAATAGTTTGTGATACAGCTTTTAAAAAGAACTAAACCTTTCCACTGTGTGAAGCAGTTCAAACAATCTCTGCTACAATCATGTTGTTGCTTTGGCATTTTGAATTATCAGCAAAAGTTTGTTTAAATGCCCAAGGGATTGTGGTATATTTTTCATGCTATGTGCTTATTTCTGTGTGCTTAGTTAGTTATTCATTTATGCATGATGAGTTTATGTTATGTGGTTATGGTTAATACTTATGCATGGTTTATAATCAAGTAAGGGATGTTATATTAATACATTTAGAAACATATTAGAGTAAAAGAAAGAAAACTTAATGTCAGAAGAGTATGATTTAAAACATGATAAGTTTAAAGCACACACACATTGAAGGCCAAGATAGAGACATGGGAGGCTGATGCTCAAGGTTAGAGATGAGAGGGGCCTGGCAGGTGCGAGAGTCCCAGGTTGTTACAGAATGACATCACAGAGTTAATAAAGATCTTCAAAGGCTCATCAAAGATCACAGAAAGAGTTATCACTAAACTGTCAGATCAAAACTGTATTAAAGGCTTACATTTTCTGTACAAAAATCAGTAGCGCTTAAGAAATAGCCTACTCGGGTCGTTATTGTGTTGGTTGTGAGCAATACATTTACAATTACATTTAGTCATTTAGCAGACGCTTTTATTTTTTTTTTTCAGGGCGGATATGTTATGGGACTTGTACATCTCCATTAATATTATATATTATATTATTATATTTATATATATATATATATATATATATATATTATATGCTCTCACTCTTGCTCCAGTTCATATGCTTATCCACACACAAGTATGACTTAATGTCTTTAGCTATATCTCCTATTTGGTGCCAGGCTAATCCAAACAATACAAAGACATCACTTTGCACTACATCTAATCATTGTCCAGGGACACTCGGTCCTGTTCACTTAGTAACACACATCTATGACTGACACGTCAACTATTATCCCATGATTTTACTGGTCCGGCCCACTTGGAAATAGAACGAGAATAGAACCTGAGATAAAACGAGTTTGACACACCTGATCTAAGATGAGTAACATATCAAAGGTTGCAGAAATAAAAGTTTTAAAATAGTAAATGTTTACAATATATATTTCCCATTGGTATCATTTTAATATTCCTGTCACTTGTGTATACTTTGTATAATTGTATATTTTATGTTATTCATTTATTTTACAGAAAGTAGTGTGATGAGAGAAACTGTGTTTTATTTGACTAACATTTTACAAAATCGTTTTTGAGTCATTTCATCTTGATTCTTATTTACCTTCTCAGTTATATGTATCTTTCTCGTTTATTTGACCCAATAATTCTGTAATGTGGACCAGTATGTTTTTTAAATAAAAAAGGAAAAAAATAATGATGATGAATGAATATAAACCTTATTTGACAGTGGTTCAAAAAAGACTAGGACTTCTCTTGTCAAAAAAAAAAAAAAAAAGAGACGCCACATCAGAGATATCGATAACTGCAGTTTACATTTTTTTCTAGTCCCATTGTATTTCAAGCTAATGCATCATTTGTTTTCTAACTGAAAGAGATGTTTTGTGGTGATTGTACATTGTGTAATTGTCCCTTTGACCTTGTGTCAGCCACAGCAAAGTTAGCCAACCTACAGAGAAGTAGCGCTCCTCAGTGGTAACAGCTGGTTATAAAATAAATAAGCTTTGCAAGTTGAGCTGCAAACATTAAGGCGCACATTTACGGTGAAATCAAATAATAGCACATTTAAAAACAAGACAGTTTGAAGGTAAACCAGCGTGTTATATATATTTTTGAATATAACATTTAATGCCCAGGCCTATGGGCAATAAATGAGGCCCAGACATAGAATTTTTCTAGGCCTGGGGGCCGTCACAGGGAGAGAGCGGATATTGTTATCTGGTGTCTCTACACAGATGAGCAGCGCTCGGTCTCGAACCCGCATCTGCGAGGCAGGTGGTTAGCTTTGCTAAAACTCAGAAAAGACTAAACTCAAAATGAGCATAAAAAATTCTAATAATTTGCAAACCCACTTTAAAAGGAAATAAAACAAACTTAATTTGAAAACAAATATAAAATAAAAGCTACTGAAAAATTCTAAACTGTATACCCCTTGGTTTGGAGAAGGACACAGGACATGTCCTGTGCCTTTAGTGGGTCCTGTCAGCTTTTTGAGTGGATGTGCTGTGACCTGTGTGTCCTGCAGCGCTCTGACTGAACCGCTGCGCACACTGTCTGCAGCAGACTAACCAGGTGTATGCTAATGACCAATATGCAAATGAGAGAAGGGTCATGTGAAAAAGTATAATTTCACTTTGATCCAAGGACCAAACTTTGGGTAAAAAGTGATGTAATGTCAATAAGTGAATAAAATTGGAGCCAAATCGGACAATGCATGTACAAGTTATAACAATTTAGGATTTGCGGAAAACAGGATGAACCTGTCCCAACCTCCAACTTGGGGGGAATGATGAGTTAGTGCTCAAAGGTAACTATGAACACACTGAATCACTCACACCAAATACATCTCTGCATCCATTGTCTAGCCTCTCTCCCCCTTCCCTCTAAACCAATTGTGCTTTCACACACACAAGGAATGTTTCTTGGTGCTAAACCTTCCAGTGCACATACACAAACAAATACAACAAGAAACATGCTAATACGAATCTAAGAATCAAAATATACACATTTCTTTTTAAATACAAGGTTACAGTTAGGTTTAGTCAAAATAGACATTTGCACATTATGAACATATTTACAGTATAATGATTGTGAATAGTATGAATAAATATAAGTATTACCTGAGTTTAGAAGATATTGCACTAAACAGTGGGAATACTGCACTTACAGGCATATACAGTACCTTGGGAGGTATTTAATTGTTCAAAAGGGAAAAGGCCTGTGGGGAAAAAGTGTTCCTGTGCCTTGATGTTCTAGTGGCCAGTGACCTTAACGGCTGAAACAGGTGGTGTCCAGGGTGAGTGGAGTCTGTAATGATTTTTACCTGCTCTCTTCCTCACTCTGGAAGAATATAGGTCCTGAAGGTTTGGCAGGGGTCAATTTGGCTGTGAGGAGATCAGGCATGATGGTATTGAAGGTCAAACTGAAGTCCACAAATAAGATCCTTGCATAAGTCCCAGGTCTGTCAAGATGTGAATAAAATTGGAGCCAAATCGGACAATGCATGTACAAGTTATAACAATTTAGGATTTGCGGAAAACAGGATGAACCTGTCCCAACCTCCAACTTGGGGGGAATGATGAGTTAGTGCTCAAAGGTAACTATGAACACACTGAATCACTCACACCAAATACATCTCTGCATCCATTGTCTAGCCTCTCTCCCCCTTCCCTCTAAACCAATTGTGCTTTCACACACACAAGGAATGTTTCTTGGTGCTAAACCTTCCAGTGCACATACACAAACAAATACAACAAGAAACATGCTAATACGAATCTAAGAATCAAAATATACACATTTCTTTTTAAATACAAGGTTACAGTTAGGTTTAGTCAAAATAGACATTTGCACATTATGAACATATTTACAGTATAATGATTGTGAATAGTATGAATAAATATAAGTATTACCTGAGTTTAGAAGATATTGCACTAAACAGTGGGAATACTGCACTTACAGGCATATACAGTACCTTGGGAGGTATTTAATTGTTCAAAAGGGAAAAGGCCTGTGGGGAAAAAGTGTTCCTGTGCCTTGATGTTCTAGTGGCCAGTGACCTTAACGGCTGAAACAGGTGGTGTCCAGGGTGAGTGGAGTCTGTAATGATTTTTACCTGCTCTCTTCCTCACTCTGGAAGAATATAGGTCCTGAAGGTTTGGCAGGGGTCAATTTGGCTGTGAGGAGATCAGGCATGATGGTATTGAAGGTCAAACTGAAGTCCACAAATAAGATCCTTGCATAAGTCCCAGGTCTGTCAAGATGTTGCAGGATATAATGCAGTCCTATGTTGACTGCATCATCCACAGAACTGTTTAGCTCTGTAGACAAATTGAAGAGGATCCAGGGAGGGTCCAGTGATGTTCTTCAGGTAGGCCAACACCATTCTTTCAAATGACTTCATGACCACAGGCGTGAGAGCGACAGGTCTGTAGTCATTAAGTCCAGTGATTTTGGTTTTTGGCGGGACCATGATGATAGTGGAGCGTTTGAAGCAACAGGGAACTTGAACCACACGGCTCCAATAATCTTTTGAAGATCTGCATATAGACTGGGGTCAGTCTTTTAGACAAGCAGATGAGATGCCGTCTGGGCCTGAAGCTTTCCTTGTCTTCTGTTTTTTGAAGACTCAGCTCACGTTCTCCACACAGACCTTAAGCTCAGGTTGAATGCTAGTAGGTGATGGTGGTTCCTCAAGCCAGTCCGGACTGATGGCTGAAAACTCTTTTTTCAGCTTCTCAGAGTAGCTTCTTTTAGCCTGATCTCCTTTGTTAGTCTGTTTATTTATTTATTTACATTTTTGTGAGGATAAATCCCTTGAGATGAATCATCTCGTTTTCGAGGGGGTCCTCTGTTTGAACAGGTAACAGCAGTGTCAATATACAGTATACAGTATACAACATAAAAATTAACATTTCAAATAAAATTAACTTAAATGTTCACACTTTCACAACACACAACACTACACTCACAAGCTCTCATTACCTCCCTCCATCAAAATTTAGTTACAAAAATAAGAGTAAATATAATAAACATTATTTTACAAACAATACAAATAATCAAAAGCAAAGACAAACATTTTGCAAATGAGATAGAAGAGCAATTCAGTATATCTGAAAAGAAGTTATGAATCGGATAGAGACAGGAAGTCTATTCCAATCATTGGGGGGCCTTAAATTGAAAAGCAAATTTCCCAAGTTCTTTTTTGACTCTAGGAACTGTAAGAAAAAGGATATTCAGTGTGGCGTAAATTATATGGAGAGCTAAAAGGTACAAGATACTGTTTAAGATACATGGGGTAACAAAAATGAATACTTTTAAAAATGAATTGGAGCCAGTGATATTGCCAGCTGTAATGTGTTCTATAAGGGCAACGGAGAATGAACCGGCATAAGCTGTTGTAGACAACATCAAGTGAGTGAAGGCAGGAGGCTGTAGAGTTTTGATATACAATGTCTGCATAATCTAAGATGGGAAGTAATAACTGAGAAGCTATTCTCTTCCTAACATGAAAATTAAAACAACTGATTGACTGATATAAGATTTTTAACCTGTAATTGAGTTTGTTTGTGATTGAATGCACATGTGTTTAAAATGAAAGATCAGAGTCAATCCAGACTTTAAGGTATTTAAATGTCTCAACAGACTGTTTCTGGCCTGATTATACAAGATTTTATCCCCACTTCTGTAAGCATCCTCTTTGGCATAACAAAGCTGTGAGTTTCCCAGTAAACCTTGGTTTGTCATTAGTGAATGATAAAAATGACTTGGTAGGAATACATGTATCCTCACAGAAACTGATGTATGATGTTACAGTATCTGTGAGCTTGTCCAGGTTGACCCTTGGGACAGAGTGATATGCATTCTTTATTGTGGTCCAGTATGGGCCTGTCTCTGTTGGGACATGTAACGTGCTGTCTGTATTTTGTATTTTGTTCCTTTGTTAAAATCCCCAAGAAGGATTAAAAAAGAGTCAGGACCTTTGCTCTGTTTAAATTATTTGTTCAGCCAGCTACTGTAGTGCCACATTCACGCACGCGTCTGGAGGGATGTAAAACTTTTGCGGTGAGTAGAAAAGGTTTACAGTTTATGAAGTACGCCTCTTCAGTGTTGTTATATCTGAACACCAACGTCTGTTAATGTAGAAACACAGTCCACCACCTCTCATTTTCCTTGTTAGCGCTGTGTTGCGATTCCCTCGGTGCAGCTGAAAGGCCGGCAGATGTAGTGAGTTGTCCGGTATGGCTCATATCAATAAGTTCATCCGTTTTGTTTGGAAGGAGTCGGAGGTTTGCAAGTTGAATATTGGGGAGCGCAGTGCATAAGCCACGCTCGCGGAGTATAACCAGCGTGCCAGCTTGCTTCCCTCTTTTGCGTCTGGCCGTGCGTTTGAACAACACCATTGCCTCCCGACAAAAATATCCGGATAACAAAAACTATAATAATGTTGTCTGGCGTGCAAAACTGATTGAAAAAGAATGACTAACCGCAGTACAAACAAAAACAACACAATGAGAGGTCCACACCAAAGCAGTAACTTCTCAGAGGGACATGCATCCAACACAGCATCAACAGCACAAGGTGCAGAGGGTTGGAAGGTACCCTCTGCACCTTCCAACCCAACCCAAAGATTGCAGACAACCTCTTCTGCAGGTAAAGGATCTGAAACAGTCATACTAGACCAACCACAATGCCTCCTGGAAGCTAATCACCAGCTCAATAATCTTCACCACTACCATCCCTTGCCCAATAGCCTACAATGTCTCTATGATCCAGATGAGCCTTGCACCCATATATCTACCTCCTTCCCAATAATCCAGAGCGATCCACACACTTGGACCATTCCCGTTAAGGTTGCTTCAGCTTCTCAAACTTTGTTAAGTTAATGACTTTAGTTTCAACTATAAAAATTAGATACAGTAATTGGGACAGATATGGATCAGAGGTTGGCCCCCTCCTAGACTAACATCTACATGAGCTAGTGGGAGCAAGGGACCCACTTCTACTTCTGTTTTTTCTCTGATATCCAGACAACATCACTGGGGCTTTACCACACCCTCTACACACTTTCCATAGACATTCTCAACAATCACCAACCATCCATTAAAATCAAAATCTACACTTTTCTTCAGTCCCCTAAATAATACTCAGAAACAGATACAAACTTTTACTTCAAATATGAAGGTTTACTTCAAAATGACAGACACACATTCCCTCCTCCATAAATCCAGCTCATAAACCTTTTCTGGAATAATAAAATACATCAAACTCATCAAATTTCATCTCATCTGCTCCAACACTAAAGACTTCAACCATGCCAGTTCCACCCTCTGCTCTGCCCTTTGCCACTGTGGCTATTCCAAAAATATCTGACGCTCATACCATTACATTTAATATTCAAGTCAACTATAATCTGATGACCAGGACTAAACCAGGACTAAACCAGGACTAAACTGGGCTAAACCAAACAAAACCAGGGTGAACCAGGGACAATTGGCGAACAGTATATGAGAAACTGATCTGCAAAGGGCTGTGTTTTTACCTCTGTGGAGTTGCTGCAGTGACAGTGGCGGATGTGTCTCGGTGAGATGGTATCTCAGAGAAAAGGGGAAGAACACTTTGATTATTAATAATGAAAGACTAATGTTTCTTTTTGATGGTTTCTGGAGCCATTTTTAGACATTGGTGATGTGACCCGTGTGCGATGGAGCGCGACGAGAGCCCTACTCCTTACCGAGGCTTTTACCTAAGAAAAAAAGCAGCTGACCCTTGGAGAGTTCATAAAGAAACAAGACAAACATATGCTTTTAATCAAAATATATGATAAGCAGTGTTTCCATCGAATCTGAATCAATGTGATGCAAAAGGATCTATACAAAAATATGGCTTTTGGAGCATTTGAGTTGGTTTTTCAGGAGGCAGTCAGAGGCAGTAATAACAGTTGCAGAAAAGACTGCCTCTGAACACAGCTGGATTGACAGACAACCAGTCAGAGGAACAAAACATAGCACAAAGCCTGCCCCATTTTACATGAACAGTTACGATTGATTTAGCAAGGTTTCTCTTGAGTGTAAATGACTGTGACCCACTTGACTTTGCAAAGTGGACAGTGGATTGAAATGAAGCAAATAGATCATTTTTTATTTAAATAAATAAGGTAAATCTAAAAAAAAACTTTCTCACTTTGTTTTTAGGTCTATTTTTATTTATTTTTTTAGGTCTATTTTTATTTATTTTTATTTTTAATTTTATTCTAGACCTGCTTAATTGTACTTAAGTCAGTTACAAAAACAGTGCTATCGCCGTTTGCCTTTACCCTGTACACTGCAGACTAGGCATTTAGGACTGCATCCTGAAATATTCAGAAATATTTAGATGAGACAGCACTCATGGTATGTGTAAAGGCGAACTGAAGAGGAAACAGGGAACTTATCCTTGCATTTATAGACCTTGTGGTCTATAAATGCAGGGGCTGAACAAACTAGTCAAGAAGTGTCCTGACATCCTCTCCATGTCCTTCAGCTCAGAAAAGCAGCTGCAGTAACAGGCTCCTCTCCCTGCTCTGTCAAACTGAGAGGTTCAGGAGATTGTTCATTATGTCTGCTATGAGACTTTAAAACAGCTCATGTTAATGTGTGTGCACTTTATTCCTATTGCTAGTAACCTTTAACTAACCTTACAGCATATTTTTGTATTTTTGTATTGTAAAGTCTATCTCTCTATCTTGATAGACTTAGTTAAGCTTTGATTAATCCTCAGTTTAGTCCTAGATTGTCGTGTCTGCTAGCTTCTTGAAGTGTTTGAAGAACTAGCTTCTTCAAACACCAAAGACAAAAGCTCTGGACCAGACAATAGTTTTGGTGCCGTATATAGTCTTTATTGTCATGGCAATAACACACCCGATCTCACTATCCCCAGCCAAAAACTGTGTAAAAACTAACAGCAGTATTCTCTGCATTCTCAGAAGAACATGCTGATGGTGGTTACAGTCAGAACGGAGTTGGGTAAGGCAGCATTTCAGTAGCTGCCCCCATTGCATGGAATGAACTGCAAAAGAACTTATATTTATCTGAACTTGTTACTTTAGGAGTATTTGAAACCTATAATAAAGAGGTGTGAACTTAATGAGCTAGGTAAATGTCACTGTTTTTTAAACTTGCACAAACTGACTAACTTTTTTCATTTGTCTGTTTAATGTCTGAAACTGTGTGTAATGCTGTCGTCTTGGCCAGGTCCCACTTGGAAAAGAGAATTTTAATTTGAATATGGGTTTTTTTTACCTGGTAAAGGATATAATAATAAAAAAAACAAAAAAAAAAACACCACACAAGGTCTGTTTAAAAGTAGTGACAAATTACTGAAAACATTGCTTGGAATCAAAACAAAAAGGACATGACTAATTAGCATAAAGTGATACTGGTCAAGGGTGCATGTGGCAGAGTGGTTAGCACTCCTGCCTTACAGCAAGAAGGTCGTGAGTTCACAACCCGGCCAGCTCAAACATTCTCGGCCGACTCTGGTCTTTCTGTGAGGAGTCTGCATGTCCTCCACGTGTTACCGTGGGTTCTCTCCGGGTACTCCAGCTTCCTCCCACCGTCCAAAGACATGTATGTTTAGGCAACTCTTATTGGCAACTCTAAAGTGTCCCTAGGGAATGAATGTGAGAGTGAATGGTTGTCTGTCAGTGTCTGTCTTTATATGTCAGCCCTGCGAGTGGCCACTGTCCAGGGTGTACTCCACCTCAGGCCCAAAGCTGCTGGGATAGGCTCCAGTCACCTGTGACCTCTAACGGGACAAAGCGGTAGAAAATGAATGAATGAATGAATGAATGATACTGGGCATGTTACAATGTGTGTGCTAACTTCAGAAGACCCTAGAAAACTTTATCACCTTGTTAATATCTAAATTGGGGGCTTTTGCCCTGAAATTCCATCATATTGCTCCACCTCTGATTGAGACAAACCCTTCCAACAGGCTGCAGCTTTAGTTTCTTTACAGACCTTTGTATAAAATATTCATAGTTAAGGGCAGTGGCCCCTCTGAGGTCAGGACTTAGATCTACATTTCAGTTATTTTTTTCATTCATTCATTTTCTACCGCTTTGTCCCGTTAGGGGTCGCGGGTGACTGGAGCCTATCCCAGCAGCTTTGGGCCTAGATCTACTTTTTATTCAGATCTAAATTTTAAAAATGAAAAAAGATCTGTAATTAGCGCAGCTGTGCCTAAACAGCACCATTACAGTCTGAACCAGGTTTACTCTTTAATAGAAAAAACAGAGAACTATCCTGCAAAAGGAAGAAAAACACGTGCACAAATCTGCAAAATTTAAAAATTTGCTCCATTTATGATTTTGAAGCATAGAAGCTGTGACGTCATTTGCATCATCGTTTTGCAACACCGTGTGTTTGGGTGTTACGTGATGGTGGAGTGTGTTTTGTGCCGTGTGTTAGAGTGTTACTCACCGCTCTGTTCCTTGTGTCCAGGTGTCTGGCTTAAAGAGTCCCCAGGCAAACAACCACCACTGCTCATGGCCTACAAGACCACCATACTGGCTCCGCCCCCTCATATCTTCACTCACTAACACAGACCTATGTTCCTACCAGATCCCTGTGATCTGCAAATGAACGTCTGGTGGTACCATCCCAAAAAGGAAAAAAATCCCTCTCACGTACTTTCTCTGGATCTGTTCCACATCGATGGAATGATCTACCTGCTGCTACAAGATCAGCAGATTCTGTAGCCATCTTTAAAATATGCTTGAAAACACATCTCTTTTGTCAACACCTGACTGACAAACACTGAATTCTACTTCCTTTCTATCAATTCCTTCTCTAAAAAAAAATAAAATTTCTTATCCTTAGCTTTGTATACTATGGAAGCCGGTTTCCGCCACTTAGGAAAAATAAATAAGGCCAACAGAAACTCAGAATTACAAGTTTTTAAAACTCGTGCACAGAGGCGGAAACCGGCTTCCATAGTATACTGTGCTAGGTTTTAACTGACTAGTTTTTGGTGCACTTATGCTTTTTGTTTCCTTGTGTTGTTGAAATTTCTTCCATCGTTGTCCTCACTTGTAAGTCGCTTTGGATAAAAGCGTCTGCTAAATGACTAAATGTAAATGTAAAAAGGTTCCGGGCCAGACCAAGGCAGGGGAATGGAGAGGGTTGTTTTATAATTTTGGTTTGTGAATTGTGTTGGTTTTTAAATATGGTTTATGGTTTGGTTTATTGTTTTGGAGGGTATTAACATGGTTATAGAAAAGCTTATGTTAATGTATGTTCCTGTGGGTTTGTTTTGGTGTCTACCCAGGTAGTTGGGATGTATTTAAGGTATTCAACTTATCATTCAGGAGCTGTTACTGGAGAGGACTGAGCTCCTCCTGCTGCCATTGCACATTTGCACCAAGCCCTTTTGTATTTTTACTGGAAAAAGAAAGTGAAAAAATAAAGAGACAGTTAAATATGCCAACTCCTTCAGTCCAGCCTATCATTGCTCGTGGTATCTCACTGACATCCAGCCACTAACCAGGCCCCGGCATAACATGTCCGTATAGGCTTATTTAGACTATATGCAAAGGTTGAAATGTATTTAGTTTTTTCTACATATTTTAAGTTAAATCTTTGTTTTCTTGAATCACTAATAATCACTACTTGGACTGAATTGTTCATTTAAAAATAACATTAGCACATTTTCATCTCATCTCTTTCCCGAGCTGAAAACATGTGAACACATCAAAGTTGGAAGGATACTCCAAGTTTACAAACTATAAAAAACACAACTCCTCCATAAAGCGGTTAGAGACACTAATGCTCACAATAACAACCAACTTTGTAAGTTTTGTTAAACTTATGAAAAACTGCCTGATTCTGCTGCACAAGACGCCCTTGTCAGAATCCCAGCCCACTCTTAAACAGCAAAAATAAACTCAAAAGAAGAAGACCAAACTGAAACTACGTTTATAAACAGATTACAGCCCACTCAGCAGTATACAGCTCCATTCAGAATCAGAATCACATTAATAATGGTTTAGCTCACTGATAAGGGCAGAAAGTGCAATGCAATGTCTGTTTAGTGTCAGTGTGTGGATGTTTATCCTGAAGTGAAGTGAAGTCATGAGATGTTGTTAGTGACTGACTTCAGGAGTCTGATGGCCTGGGGAAGAAGCTCCTCCTGAGTCTTGTTAGTAGTCCTTAGTTTTGGGTCATCAGGCTTTGGAAGCGCTTACCAGATGGCAGCAGGGTGAAGTGACGGTTTGCGGGGTGATTAGTGTCCTTGATGATTTTAGCTGATGAAACCCTGAATTTCCTCAGCTGGTGCAGGTGGTACAGTCTTTGCCTGGCTTTTTTCACCTGTGTCTGAAAGTGTGCAGTCCAGGTCAGGTCCTCGGAGATGTTCACACCCAGGTACTTGAAGCTGTTCACTCTCTCTACAGGTGTTCCACTGATCATGAGTGGGGAGTATGACCGTTGCTGTCTCTTCCTGAAATCCACAATCAGTTCTTTGGTCTAAGATTCAGAGAGAGACAGTTGTCCTGGCACCATGATGTCAGTTGCTCCACCTCATTCAAGTATGCCGTCTCATTGGTGTTGAAAATGAGGCCCAGGACAACAGTATTATCAGCAAATTTGATGAAAGAGGTGGAGCTGTGTGAGGACAGACTGTCATGGGTGTAGAGAGAGTAGAGCAGGGGACTCAGGACACAGCCCTGTGGAGCTCCCACACTCAGGCTTATGGAGGTGGAGGTGAACTGGCCTACTCTCACCACCTGAGGTCTGCCAGTGAGGAAATCTTTAATCCAGTGGCAAAGAGAAGAGTTCAGGCCGAGATTGAGGAGTTTGGCAGTTAGCTTAATGGGAAAGGTTAATGGTGTTAAAGGCTGAACTCAATAAATAGCAGCCTTACATAGTTCCCTCTTTTGCTGTCGATGTGAGTGAGGGAGGAGTGGAGGACGTGAGAGATGGCATCTTCAGTCAATCTATTGAGACAATAGGCAAACTGAAGAGGGTCCAAAGCGTCAGGAATGGAGGAGCAAATGTTGTTTTTAATGAGTGCTGGTAAAAGTTTGGGAAGACTTTCTTTATGTTTGCTTTGTTAAAATCACCCACGACGATGAAAGCAGCATCATGGTGTTTGTTTATGAAGCCGCTGGTAACATCATGGAGGGCAGAAAAAGCCAGCCCCGTGTCTGCCTGTGGTGGAATGTAACCGGCAGTGGCAATGACCGAGCAAAACTACCTTGGCAGATAGAATGGGGGGCAAATGATTGTTAAATGTTCCAGATGAGGCTAGCAGGATTGCGAAAGAATGGTTCCTAGTATCGCACCATTTCTTGTTGATCATGAAACGCACTCCACCACCTTTGGATTTACCGGCCTCGGCCGTTCTGTCCATCCGCAAAGCAGAGAAGTTCTCAGACGGCGTCACAGCTGTGCCTGGGACCGCGGGTGTGAGCCATGTTTCGGACAAACAATAAAGGTTACAGTCTCTCATGTCCCGTTGAGATCTCACCAGATCTTGGCTTTTCAACATAGCCTTGCCATAGCCAAATATAGCGAGAGTTATAAATCTGGAGAAGCTATATGAGAAGTTTTCTGGAATCAGTTTTTAATGGAATGTTTTTGGACTGTTAAGACTGTTAAGCTGTGTAATCTTTAATGATAGAAAGGTAGCAAACACAGGAGTTATGAATTAACTGGACGTGGTCGGTAAGACCTGGAAGATGTTCGGCAACACACAGCAACCTGGTACAGGAGTTGAGAACAGAAGACTCAGGAGAACAGGTTAGCCCAATCAGGTAGCAGGATCAGTTTAGCAGGAACATGTGACGCTCATTAGGGGTGGGAAAAATATAAAATAAATAAATAAAAGTAAATAAATTGATAAAATGCCAAAGTCTACACCCATCTATGGTACTGCAATCGCCTCAAGCTTCTTTCACATAGCCTACAAGAGCGGTCATCCTTCAACCTGAAGGTAGGTGGTTCAATTCCTGTTCTCCCCACAGTTCATACTGTCATTGTGTCCTTGGGCAAGGCATTTAACCCTCCTTGCCTTCACATGTATGAATGTGTAAGAATCTTTAGTGAATATATTTGATGGAGAGTCTGTATGCGTGGAACGGCTGCCCCATCTCTGTCAGTCTGCCCCAGGGCAGTTGTGGCTACAGATGTAGCTTACCACCACCACTGTGTGACTGTATAGTAAATTAATAATTGATATGTAAAAGCGTCTTTGCGTGCCTGGAAAAGCGCTATATAAACTTTATATAATAATAATAATAATAATAATGTGTGGCATCCCCTCTTTTTATAACAGTCTGCAAACGTCTGGGACTAAGGAGACAAGTTGCTCAAGTTTAGGAACAGTAATGTTGTCCCATTCTTGTCTAATACAGGCTTCAAGTTGCTCAACTGTCTTAGGTCTTCTTTGTCGCATCTTCCTCTTCCAAATTTTTTCTTTGGGTGAAAGATCTGGCCATTTCAGAACCGGATCCTTCTTCCACACAGCCATGATGTTGTAACTGATGCAGCATGTGTCTGGCATTGTCCTTTTGGAAAATGCAAGGTCTTCCCTGAAAGAGACGACATCTGGATGGGAGCAAATGTTGTTCTAGAACTTGGATATATATATTTTTAGCATTGTTGGTGCCTTTCCCGATGTGTAAGCTGCCCATGCCACATGCACTCATGCCCCCATCCCATCAGAGAAGCAGGCTTCTGAACTAAGCTCATAACAACTTGGGTCTTCCTCTTTAGTCCGGATGACATGGCATCCCAGTTTTTCAAAAAGAACTTCAAATTTTGATTTGCCTGTCCACAGAACAGTTTTCCACTTTGCCACAGTCCATTTTAAATGAGCCTTGGCTCCAGAAAAACACCTGTGCTTCTGGATCATGTTTAGATATGGCTTCTTTTTTGACCTATAGAGTTTGAGTTGGCGACGGCGAATGGCCCGGTGGATTGTGTTCACCAACAATGTTTTCTGGAAGTATTCCTGAGTCCATGTTGTGATTTCCATTACAGTAGCTTTCCTGTTTGTGATGCAGTGTCGTCTAAGGGCCCGAAGATAACGGGCATCCAGTGTGGTTTTTCAGCCTTGACCCTTACTCACAGAGATTGTTCCAGATTATCTGAATCTTTGGATGATATTATGCAAACTCTGCAATTTTTCTCTGAGAAACTCCTTTCTGATGTTGTTCAACTATTTTTCACTGCAGCATTGGGGGAATGCCCATCTTGACTCCTGGAAGACACTGCCACACTGAGAGGCTCTTTTTATACCCATGCATGTTGCATTGACCTAATAAGTTACCAATTGGTCCTCCAGCTGTTCCTTATATGTACATTTAACTTTGAGGTTTGTTCCAAATTTTTTGTAATGTGTAGCTCTCGTGAAATCCAGAATGAGCCACTATCTGGCTTTACATTTAACAATGTCTCACTTTCAACATTAGATATGTTGTCGATGTTGTATTCTGAAGAAAATATCGAAACTTCCATCATTGCATTCTGTTTTTATTCACAATTTGTACAGTGTCCCAAGTCTTTTGGAATTGGGCTTGTATATCTACATTAAATGCCCACTGACTTCAAAATTAATATCTTTTTAAAAAGAAAAAGACTCAGTCTTGTTGTTGTTGTTGTTGTTTTTTTTTGTCAACCCAAATAAAATTCCCCACAACCCACTTTTGGGTACTGACCCAATGTTTGGGAACCACTTCAAAAAAATACTTTTATGCACTTTTACTGGACTCTCTGATGGCTTAGTTAATGGTGAGCTTTAAAAGTAATTGAATTGCTTAACATTACAGATGACAGTAATGTCTGATCAAGCATAACTGAAATAAATTCAAACCTTAACATTAAAAGTGTGTTTTTATTTATAGAAAAATATTGTGTCAAAACTGAGAGCAGGCCTAACCCAGAAGAGGTTCATGTGGAGTTAGACCTGACTCTGGAGGAGCTGCCGCTGCAGGATCCTTCATGACCCCCCTGAGATTTGCCCTGGGTTTATTCCTGGGTTTATTCCTGGGTTTAGTCACTAATACCTGTACTTCCTTGTACTTTGTGTATTTAATGATTCAGTCACCGACAAAAAGGTGTTCCATTGTGGTTTAGAAATAATGAATACCCAAAACAAACTAAATGAGTAAAAGGAATCAAAACACTGAAGTGGAGTCCATAAATCAGTTTTAGCTGAAGTCAGTTCAGATTTAGTTTTAGTGGTGTTTGTCTCTAAAGGGACGCATTAATGCCTCCTCTGTTTCGCTCCAGTGGGTCCACACAAGAATCAGCACAACTCTCAGCATCAATAATTCACACAATAAAACCTGCTCCTCTCATTCAAATACAGCCAGCCCGTTTAAGACTTTGTCTCAAAGTACGGCAACAGAGAGTGCACACAATTATAGACCTCCCCTCATGTAAAATCATTTAAAAACTGCACATTCTAATAACAGTAGTTAATTTTAACAATAGAGCAAACTAAAATAAGTAAATTACACATTGTAGATGACAAAAAGGACTGTTGGGATACATAGCATGCTAGTAACTTAAGATAATTACGCAATTTGTTACCCCACAATGCAGGTAAAAATGGTTGCCTATCATTTTCAATGAAAGTTTCTCATTGGCACAGCACACCCAAAATGTTTTTGGCTTACAAGTTTATTTCGACGTTGTGCGGCACATCGAGCAGGCGCACTACAGCGCTTGTGCACACGTTCTTTTGTTTTACCCACCGTCGAGTTCCCTGTGATCTTTTCTGACCACTGGGTGTGAAGACGGGATAGAGCAAGTCTTGACGTAAGAATAACGGTTTTTTGATAGTTGTAGGTGGCCTGTCTGCCAAATACCAGACTAAATAGCAATTTTCTTTGCTGCAATACCTTGAGTGGCCACTAATCAAATTGGCTTCAGGGAATAAGGGCTGTCCTTTTTCCAAATATTCATAATATCGATACCAACGTTGGTATTGATACTAGGTTTCAGTTTCTCTCTTGTTCGACTGCAGCGGTTTCATTAAGATGTGACTGACTGTGTTTGTCTGCTGTTGTCACAGAGCAGAGCAGACTCCCTTTACTCCCCCTCCCGTGTGTTTGTTGTAGCGTCATGTGACTCCGCAGCGCCATGCAACCAAGCCCCGCCCACGCTACCAACCACGCCGGCCAGCAGCAGAACATTACACACAGCACAGAGACAGTGCACAAGAGTGGCAGAGAGAATTTTTTTATATTTGTTGCAAAGTAATAATTTTTTGTTGTTTTTGAACATATGTACTGGATTTCAACTGATTAATAATCCAAAAGGCAAATTACAAAAACTAGATTGATTCAGATTGATGATGCATCCACCTTAATTCTTTTGTATTGGTATCAGTATTGGTATCAACATTTCTGGCCCTATATTTATTTGGTATTGGATCGATACCAAATCTAGCAGTGTCACACACCACTACTGTCCATGTCTAAAACCAGAACTAAATAAAACTAGGACTTTATAAAGACTTAGCCAAAACTGTGCCCAAAACAAATATTCACCTAAACTAAACTAAAATTCTACCTGTCTCTTATCAGAGACCACTCGGCTGCTGTGACACACTCTAACGTGCACACTCTCACGTGCACGAGCATCAGAGTTCCTTAACGCTGCACTCTCAGCTCCTCAGCATTAGTGCCCTCTCTGTTCCCATCAGAGGACTCAGCTGGGACTGGACCTAGTTTTAAGGCTCTGGTGGGACTAGCTCTTGGTTTTACTTTTGTTTTTTCTATAGTGTCGGCGGCTCTGGTGAGACCAGCTCCTGTACTGGATTTAGTGTCCCGGCTGCAAGGACATGACTGGACGCAGGTTTTTGGCTGGTGTTGTTGGTGGATTTAATGGGATTTGGTGACACCTGTCTGAGAGCAGTGCCAGGACTGGAGCAATGACCCATCAGTGTTTTAGCAGGTCAGAGCACGGACTCATGGAAAAGTGTTCATATAATAATCATACAGAAAATGTGTAATTTTTCATGTTTTTGATGCACAAATATATACTGTGAGAGTACTTACACAATTAAAATGTCTTCATGTACATTTACCTACATCTAGGATTAATCAAAGAATTACCCTGAACCAAACAAGAATTGACAACAAATAAATCAAGACTATCACAGGACTATCCTCAGGACTTAAACAAGAATACATGTGCCCAAAAATCTGGACAAAACCAAGACAAAATCCATGACTAAACCTAAGACTAAATCAGGATTAAAAACCAGGACTAAACGTTGGAATAAAACTTGCTCAAACTAGGATTATATGAGGACTTAATCAGGCCTACACGTTCGTTTATTAGACAAGGACTAATTCAGGACTGACCTAAGACTAAGCAACAGCTTAACCTAGACCAAACTAGGACTAAACAATTCCTAAACCAGGATCAATCAAATACAAATATATATCTAGATCATCCTGACCATAATGGTTTGGCTCTGTGGATGTTCTAGTTTAGGATTGTTCTTGTCTTTCTTTAGTCCTGGTTTAAATATGATTTGATTTAGTCCAGATTTAGTCCTTGTTTTGTCCTGGTGACAGAATAGAATGATGCTTATACAGCTCTACTCCTGGTCTGTACTTATATGCCATTTTACAGAATTTTATCATTGGAAATTGTATTGAATTAAATGCAACACAACACATTTTTTTAATCAATCAACATTTGACCAGTTCCCCTTTAGTTGTTCATGTATAAATCAAGAGACAGCAGAATCTTAATGGACCAATAAATCATGATCTGAATTGTCACTGGGCTGTTTAATCTGACATTAACACCAGCAGGTGGCCAATATTACTCTCAGGGGTAACTATTGTCAGGCACATGGCGATGTGATATGTTTCCACAATACACATGTCACGATTCAAGATATCCCAATACTGTATTAGTAACACAATATTTTGCGTTTTCTTTTTTTTTTTTAATCTGGAAAACTAATCGCATTTTACGCTAAGTAAGTGCTGCACAGTTGCTGGGGTTGCCATCAGTGTGACACTTCTATACACAGTATAGAGAGGCCTCAGTAATGGATTAATGCTATACCTTCTAGGTCACTTTTCAAGTAATTTGTTATATTATCGTCACATTCATGTTTTATAATATAACATTATAAAAAGCTTGTAATAGTTATTGGTAGCTAGCAACTTTTGTAAATAAGTAATAATAATAATGATTGGACCAGGCTGTTCTGGTCTCATAGTTCACTGTCAAAGGACAGTGTGTGAGAATCATTAAAGGCTCAAGTGAGTACTTAGTGACACTATTCCATTTCAGGTGTTGTTGTTGTTCTAGAGTGAAATTTTGTTTTAGGTTTGAGAACACTGTTATAATACTAGGCAGCAGGAATCTGAGGCCACCTCCTCTGTTCAAAGAGGGCTTTTCCATTTAAACAAAGAGGTGGACTGCAGACTCAGGTCCTCCAGGATTGGCTCTTCTGTGCTGATACATCCCTTTTCGTGTTCGATACATACATTGTTCAATGCACTAATGAATTTATGAGTTCTTATATAAACACGTGTCTGTTACTTGTGCCCATGTCATTAATCACGACCTTTATTTTATCTTAATGTAGATTTTGCAGCTATCTCTTCATTTTTGACGAGAAAGCACAGGTATTAAAACCATCTGTCTATAACTTTTGCCCCTTCATTAAGTATTGTTTGGTGTCCAGAACATAGTATCCAGTGTAATAACTTGTAGCCTTTTGCTGCTTTTGTCTAAATGGTTCTATAAACTGTTTCTATATATTCTGAATATCACTAATGTTCTCTACCCACACACTGACAGCACACATGTGCAGCCAGTCAGTTGCCTTTTGCCAAAATTACAATGTTTATGCAGAATTTCTAATTTTCAGTGGTTATTGCCATTTTTTTGGTGAAAAATATGCTGCCATCGCCCTTAACTACTGTTACCAAAATGTGATGTTGATGTTGATGAGACAGGGACAGTATAGAGCTAAACAACCACTATTCTCTGGACATAAGATACCGCAAAGACATTTTACTTTGGGTACAAATCAAACACTGAGCTCTTCTGTGTGTGGACTACAGACAGCTATATTTTGCCTGGCACAATTCATTAGCCTCATGTTTATTGCAGTAAGTGTGCTCCCAAACCAGAATAAAGTGCATTAGTGCAACAGTCCGCCACAATAAAGACCCAGCTAATGCTTCTCAAAGAGTCATATAACCACAGTCACAATGTTTGGGTTTTGTTGGTTTAATGCCTCAAGACTAAACCAGAACTACCAGGTTTGGTTTTATCCTTGTTTCATCCTGCTTCAGCTTTCTTGATTTAGTTTTTTGTTCCTACCGTTTGTTTTACTTTAGGCAGGGCAATTTTATTTATATAGCATAATTCATACACTGGGTAACTCAAAGTGCTTTACAGAAATAAAAAACAATTTACAAGATTTAGATTTAGATTTAGAAACATAAGAAAAATAAATTAAAAACATTTTAAAAGAAGAGTGCAGATAAAAATTACTTTAAGCTGTAATGTAGGCAGAGCTAAAGAGGAAGGTTTTTAACCTCCCCTTGAACATTGTTAGAGTTAAGGCTTGTTTTATTTAATCGGGAAGGTTGTTCCAGGTTTTTGCTGCATGAAACTTAAACGCTGCTTCACCCTGTTTAGTTCTAACTCTGGGCACGAGCAGGAGGCCTGTCCCAGATGTTCTCAGAGTCCGAGGAGGTTCATAAGGAACTAACGTCAGAAATATATTCTGGTGCTAAACCATTAAGAGACTTGTAAACCAACAGTGCTGTTTTAATGTCTATTCTCTGAGCAACAGGAAGCCAGTGCAGAGATTTAAAAACTGGACTGATGTGGTTGTACTTCCTGGTGTTAGTTAGAACCCGAGCAGCAGCGTTCTGAATAAGCTGAAGCTGTCTTAAGCCTCGTTTTGAGAGACCAGTGAGCAGGCCGTTACAGTAATCTAACCTGCTGGAGATAAAAGCATGAATAAGTTTCTCTAAGTCTGGTTGAGACATTATTCCTTTGACTCTGGAAATGTTTTAAGGTGATAAAATGCAGATGATGTAATTGACTTAATGTGACTCTGGAAATTTAAGTCTGAGTCCATGATGACCCCTAGATTTCTAACATGGTTTTCAGATTTTAGAGAAAGAGACTCGTGGTGACTGCTGACACTTCCTCTTTGTTTCTGTGGTCCAAAGATAATTATTTCAGTCTTGTTTCTGTTCAGTTGGAGAAAATTATTTTGCATCCACACATCAATCTGTTCGATGCAGTGACACAGTGAATGGATTGGTCCATTTTCACCTGCTGTGAGTGAGATGTAAATCTGAGTGTCATCTGCATAATTATGGTATGATACACCACAGCTGTGTATTAACTGGCCTAAAGGAAGCATGTAAAGATTGAATAATAGAAGTCCCAAGATAGACCCCTGTGGAACCCCACATGTCAGGGCCATTTGGTCTGATACACAGTTTCCAACCGAAACAAAGTACTTCCTGTTTTCAAGATATGACTGAAACCATTTAAGAGCAGTTCCAGTGATTTCTATCCATTTCTCTAATCTTTGTGACAGGATTTCATGGTCCACTGTATCAAACGCAGCACTCAAGTCCAACAGAACTAAGACAGAGACTTTGCCCGTGTTCAGACGGATGTCATTTGTGACTTTGATAAGTACAGTCTCAGTCTGTGATGGGGCCTAAAACCTGACTGAAAAGGATCAAAGCAGTTGTTAAATAATAGAAAGTCATTAAGTTGCTGATATACAACTTTTTCAATAACTTTCCCTAAAAATGGCAGGTTTGATATGGGCCTATAGTTGTTAAGCACTGTAGCATCAAGACTGCTCTTCTTTAGGAGAGGCTTGATGACAGCAGTCATTCCAGTTTAGTTCCAGTTTAGTTCTTTTTCAGTCCTAGACCTAGTTTAGTCTTTCCATTTCCTTTGTTTTAAAATATTGTTTGAACTGCCTTTATCTAAAGAGGATATTAATTCAAATATTGTTTTGTTTTTTTAGCCGGAAATGTTTTTGGGGTTATTTTGCTGTTTTTCATTTGGATTTATTCAAAAACTGTAACATGCACTTTGAAAAAATTTCCTTCATTTTGACACCAGAATTATTGAAATACACCCTGCAGTTACAAATATACGATTTACTGTGTAAATGTCCTTTTCAAGCAGACACACCAAAAAACAGGCTCGGGTTTAAAGGGTTAAATTACAGCCACACATGTCAACATTTACCTTTACCAAAAATAATTCCACTTATGTGAAACAAACCAAAACGATTACATTTTTTATGAAATGGTCAGGCGGAGTCTTCATTATAAAGAATAGGGCAGAATTTGGCAAATTTTGGCACCACCTGTTTTTGTTTGCTGCTGTTTGATCTGTGTTTGGAGTAAATGTAAATGGCTTAGATGTGTTTGTAGCTGAGTCTCAGTTGATCAATTTGCTGTGCTGCTTTGCCACATTAGGCTTGGGGTGTTTCATGCTGTTTGTTTGTGACATGTGACCACCTCTCGGGGTTAACAGGGTTAACTGAAGCCAGTCTTGGGTTCAGTACTGAATCAATTCTGGGTTAGATTAGTTCTGAAATATTTTTTGTAAAGACCTGGTTCAATTCTGGATTAGCCTGTTTCAACCCAACCATTGATTCTGTTTACCACTAGGTCCAGCTTTTGTGTCAAGTCTAAGTTTAGCTCTAGTTTAGTTCAGTATTTTTTGTGGCTGGTTTAGTCACATACACTTCCTTTTCCCAAACCTTTGATTGTCCTGCTTTGAACTGTACATCACAAGTGCATAGCGTAGCTTAATGCTCTAAAATTAACTACATACTTATTACTTTCACATCTGGAATCAGCAAATATTTAATAAGACACAGAGATAACTGTCAGTGCCTTTAATTTACTGCACATCCGGATCTGAGCCAAGTTCATTGGAGAGACCTTAATAATGGATCTGGCAAAAGACAACATTTGGAAGTGAACTCTGGAATAAAAAATCAAGCAGCGTTTGGTGAATTTTTAAAACAGTCTGTCATTGCGTATACAAAACTGAATTATAGACATTTTATAGAGGAGGAGATGCCAAGACTTTTCCCTACCTTGACACTTCCTCGAACGCAGTAAAGGCATTCTCTGGCCAGCCAAGATAAATAGTAGTTCCAAACAGGTCAGCCCCAGGGTCTCCTAATGATGGGACACATGCCCGGAACAGTAGGTTTAGTTAATTTGACAGAGCTCAGAGAGAGGGAACAGCCCAATTAAAACGGAACAATATTGATTTTTAGTCCCAAATTGAACCAGGTTTGGGTTTTGACTTCATGGTTAGGAAATTAATTATGGATTGTGAAAAAACATGCACAATGTTTTTGTCTCATTATGTCTTGTTGTTGTGCAGGTTGTGAATGGGGCGAGCCTTAAGCGTCTCCTATGTCCGCCGGGACAGTGGTCATTGCAGGAGCGGTTCTGGCTGCCATAATTTTACTCACCATCGTTGGAGTACTGTGCCTATGTAGGTTACAGGTACGTGCACTTTGAACACAGACATCAGCATTTTATCTAAGTCTGCCTGAACTGCAACTGGGCATTCTGCATTTATTTCCACACTCAATCATTTAATTGTTAATTGTGTCCTGTTTAATTTATGTACTGTAGGACCTCCAGAACGGTAGTTCAACAGTGAATAATTATGGAGATTTTTATTTTTGTTAGACTCAGCGGAAGGAATGAAGCTCCCAGATCTGATATTATTACATATTCAAGCATAAGGGTGTCCATCACTGCACATGATGTATGGCGTATGTCTTGGACATTCAGTTGAAGACAGGGGTGGCGCTGTCACTGAACACCACCTGGTATTGAGTTGGATCCAGGTGCGGGGGAGGAAGCTGGACAGATTTAACAGACCCAAGTGTACTGCAAGAGTCTGAAGAATGTTTGGCTGAGTCCCCTGTCAAAGAGGTCTTCAACTCCCTCTTCTGGTAGAGTTTTGACCAGATTCTTAGAGATAGCTCTTGTCTATCAATATCAGTTGTCTATTAGTCTATTAATGTTTTCAAGAAATTTTTTTCAGTGCTCCCTGAACACTGTGTACAGTGAAGGTGGGGACTGGGGACTTTGTTGGATGGGGAAGGAATACTCTCTTGATTATCTCCTTAATCACACCAATACACCCTGCAGAGACCTGGGACTCATAGGTGGACTTGTCCATCACCCAAGTCCAATTCACTGGGGTTGTCAAAAAGCTGTCTTTGCTAACATGCCTCTCTAACATTGCATGAAGGTCGAGGACAAGACCACTGAACTGGGAGACCAGGATGGGACATCTAAAAAGGGGGACAGAATAGTGTGTGTTATAAGTACGGTGTGTTCTCCCCATGCTCGGGTAGGTTTTATCTGGGTACTCTCCCACCATCACCTAAAAGCATGCTGTTTTCTCCAATTAGTAACATGACTAATTGCTGATGCAAGATCAGGTGAGGGTCTGGGGTGCCCCCCACTGCTCCACTGAGTGGATAAATGCAGAGAATGAATTTTCCCACAGGGATAATAAAGTTTAAATTTAAACTTTAAGACAAACTGTAATAGAAATTCAGCCTGAAGCTGCTCGTCCGGTTGTAAGGTTGAGTCTACATCAGACAGATCAGATTTAAACCAGCTGTAACAATATTATTGGAACACTTTACTAAATATGTCTTCATCACTTGTACCTGTTACCCACACTGTTGTTGTGCCTTCTTCTTCTGCTGCAGTACTACTGCTGTAAAAGGGAGGAGTCAGAGAAGGCGGAAGATGACCAGGAGGCGGAGTTGTGCACCATGACCCGCCCTCTCACTCTGTCGGCCCCGCCCACTCCTCCCACACCTGATCGCCGCAGCAATGAGCCTGAGTACCGCCGCTGTAACGAGCCAGATTGCCGTAGCAATGAGCCAGATCGCCATAGCAACGGGCCTGATTATCACCGTAGCATTGTGCCCGAGTTTCCCCATAGCAACACACCAGATTGCCATAGCAACGGACCCGAGTGTCACTGCGTCAACGAGGCAGAGTATCGCCATAGCAACACACCAGACCCATACCCGCCAACATTCCTTACAGAGGCTAATGGTCCGAGCTGCTGCACTCCCCCCCCTCCTCCTCCCCCCCCTCCACCGCACTGCAACCGCACTCACTACTGCCCCACGTGCACGCGCCCACTCCCCTTCTGTCTGCAGCGCCCTACGTGCACGTGGGATGGGCGCAACTTGTGCTACCGCTCGTTTCAACAACATCATGTGGAGCTGCCTCTGGACATCAGCACTTTGTATCGAAAACTCCAGCTGTTGACGATGAGAGAGATGACCAGCCACCACAGTGTCAGTACAGATGTGTAATAACTCTTTTATCTAATATTACAATACAGGATCATTAACTCCAGCTGCCTACGATGAGACTCCTAACATTAACACAATAACAGGTCAGACCACAAATAACAAAAGTCCACATATTTAGTTGAGTTTTTTTATTTGTTGTCAATTGTTTCCCCAAAAATTCCCACATTTGGAAAGAACACTTGCCACTCTTCTGCCGAGCTCATGAGTCATGATAAAGAGGAACTGAAAGTGTTTTTACTATGTTTGACTAAGCAGAGCGGGCCCCTTTAACTACAATGAAACAACCCGCTACTTGAGTAGTATTTCAAAGTCACTTAATGTGTTTTACTGGTCACAATCAATAAATCTCTTTCTGTAGAAATAGCGGCGGAATAAACAAAGATGTGACACTGCAAGTGAAGATGTGTACTTTGTCACCCATTTTTCCGTTTTATTTTATTTAATTTTTTTTTGCATTAAAAGAACTGGATTACAGGAACTGAATTTTCACATTGCTAATTTCCCAGTGGTCGCTCACAGTACTGCAAAAGAAATAAATAAAAAATAAAAAATATTTTTTATTTAACTTTTTAAACAGAACTGAAAATATGGTGCAAAATATTACTCACTATATTATTATAGTTTTTATAATGCATACATTTTAACATTGAAAAAATTTACATTTTGGATTTTAAGGACTTGCTGTTTAACAACGGGAAACTAAATAGAGTACAAGTATTAGGAAGGTGTTTATTTTATTCTTAATTTATCTTTACAAAGAGGCCAGCACTCTGGATAAAGACTAAAAATCTCTTCTCCAAAGGAAAACATAAACTACATTAAAACAGTTCCACAAACCAAGACACGAACAATACCTGCACTGACTTCATGAGGTCAGATCCCTGGGGAGCATGAGGAGTGTTGATTAATTGCTGTAAATTATGTTTATATTGTATGAATGCTCTGTAAAAGGAGTGTGTGGCGCCTCATACCAGAAAAGCATGGATAATTGCCTATATTCTTGCGTTTGACAACGCAAACATAGGAGTTGGAGCTAGTCTGGGCTCTGAGCCAGACTAACCCATCAGACTTGATAAGCTGCAATAACGACATGCTTTGGCATTGTTGAGCATCGGTTTAGTCAAACAGTCTGAAACTACAAAGAGGAAGCTACAAAGGAAAAGGGGATTGAAGTTGAGAAAAATTAAACAAGTGAACAAGCGAACTGTGAGACATTTACCTGATCTGGATTACTTTCCAGGTCTGAGTCTGACACTTAAAAATCACAACAAACTGAGCCAAACTTATTGGGTTAGCTTGATGGAATAGCCCTTTCGTGAGCCTGCTTTGTGTTGTGAAGATAGAGTTTTGGCCTGTGTTATACGTCACTCCCTGTTCTCACTCTAGGCTTTGATGCACTTGATTATTTTAATGTTGCTTGAACTGAAAAATTATATTTGACAAATATAAATATGAGAAAGATGTCTTTGCAGCAGTAAGATATGAAATTGTTGATGTTATTCCGTTTTGTTACAGAGATATCTGTAGAAGGCAGGCCTGCTATTTCATCTTGTGCCTCTAGATGGAGTGGTGAGGTCTGGTCTATTAGAATGTTTTTTCATTTTTGTGAAAAGACAGCCGCTCCTACTGAAACTGGTAACACAACTGTGTGTTGTAATTCAGAGTTCTGTTGTCTGTTGGGACAATGATTTGGGGACAGAAGGTTTATTACTGATAAATAAATAAATAAATATAAAAAAATAAATCTTCTTTAGTACCCCAAAGGTATGTCTCCAAAACAAGTCAAAAGCCAAGCTTTAGTTTTTTTGCTAAAGCTATGTAAAAATAGTCCACAAATATTTTGAAAAAGTGTATGTAATTTTTTTCCTGTAGATTACTTTTCACCTTTTCATGTTCTAAAAATGTGCTTCTGTGTCATCCAGTGCTATATTTAGTTTTATGGTGTGTTCACATGTAACACAAAATTATTTGCGCAATTTGAGCACAACGGGCTTTATTTGTTATTAAATAGCTTCATTCTTATGTCAAAAAAGGCTCCAATTGCCCCAAGTGAGTTTTTTGTCTGCCAGGATAAAGGGTGATCATTTTTTCAAACCTCAAAACTGGGACACTTTAATTTTATACACAAATAAAAGGAGAAAACCGTAACGGAAATACATTAATAGAAAATGCTGCAAACTTAAGTGTTGTGTTTTTTTAACATAAGTCTATTATCAGCAGAGTTTTTTTAACATGTAAGCCAGAGTCACGTAACTAACGGCAACAGAAAAACAGCCGTGTTGTGTCAGATAGTGAGTGCACAATTATTACTCACTAATTGAGTGCACTATATTGCAATTGAGGGGTTAGGGACATGGGAGTAGATTTGGACACAGCCTTGGTCAATATTTCCATAACCACAGAAATTGACAATGACAGTACGTCACGTGGCAGAGTGGTTAGCACTCCTGCCTCACAGCAAGAAGGTCGTGAGTTCAAAACCCGGCCGACTCAAATATTCTCGGCTGACTCTGGTCTTTCTGTGAGGAGTCTGCATGTCCTCCACGTGTTACTGTGGGTTCTCTCCGGGTACTCTGGCTTCCTCCCACCGTCCAAAGACATGCATGTATAGGTTATTTGGCAACTCTAAAGTGTCCCTAGTGACTGAATGTGAGAGTGAATGGTTGTCTGTCACTGTCTGTCTCTATATGTCAACCCTGTGACTAACCTGCCACTGTCCAGGGTGTACCTCGCCTCAGGCCCAAAGCTGCTGGGATAGGCTCCAGTCAACTGTGACCCCTAAATGGGACAAAGCGGTAGAAAATGAATGAATGAAAGTAAAAAAATAAAATAAAATAGGACAAATGGGACAGGAAGGGGGAAACTGGTACATTTTCGTGTTTTGGCAGATATTCCCAGGGACACAGGACGGGGGCTTAAAAACGGGGCTGTCACAGCTAAAACGGGACGTATGGTCACTCTAGGTTAGTGTGGAGAAGCGAGCAGCTAATTATAACTGATCAATTTACAATTGAATCTTTTTTAAGTCTGTGGAGAGCAGCTGTCACGTCGGAATTATCTAAGGTCAAAGAGCTCAAGGAAGCCTCCGGCTGTTATGAGCTTGAGTTCTCTGTCCATCTGTAATGTGCTTGTAGAGAAGACTCTTTTGATTGATTATTTGCTGGAGTTCAACAGTTAAACCTGAATGAATTGTCTAGGGTGACCATACATCCTGGGACAGTCCTGATTTTAATCCCCTGTCTTGTGTCCTGGCAGATATCTACATAAACACTAAAAAGTTCAGATTTTGTCTGGATTATTCAGGACTTTCTGTCATGAATATTCCTATTTTTACCCAATCATAAAGTTGTTTCGATTTTTAGTTTTGAAATTATGGTCACCCTAGTCCATTGAGTTATTCACATTCATTGTATCACATTGAAACTGCTGCAAGTCAAACTTTCACAATGTGACCCCATTCAGTAAACGCCCATAACTCTCCTTAGTTGCTCCTGATTTCTTTTACAAAATACAGTTACCATTAAACATGTCTTTTCTCAATAACCACACACTGCAAAAATGTAAGTGTTTAAAGACTAAGCTGTTGAGTTGCAGTTTTAGATCTGACTTTGTAAAATCCATTAAAATAAGTTATTTCTTGATGTAACTCTCACTTGTTGATGTCAGCACTGGTTTATTGTTTAATTATAATTCAAATTGACATATGAGTATTTTTAAAAATAAGAAATGGCATTTTAATAAAAGGGCTGTTCTTGAGCTATCAATAATCCACTGTGATATGTGGATAAGAAAAATATAGATTTTAGCACATGATTTCAAATGTACAACTCCAACGTTAAGTTTGTGTATAGAATTTGCAGAAAGATCAAATAAAAAAACTTTCCTTGAAACCTGTTTTGTCTTTTATAGTTTCAACAAATTAAAACCTTTGAGTGAACACAACTTGATATTTGAACCCGTTAAGCCCATGGTCACATGTCACAAACAAACAGCATGATACACTACACACCCCAAACCTAATTTGACAAAGCAGCACATCAAATAGATCAGCTGAGACTCATCTACAAGCACATATAAGCCATTCACATTTACTCCAAACAGCAGCAAAAACAGGTGGTTGTTTATAATGGAGTCTCCGCCTGAGCATTTCATACTAAAATCTTAATTGTTTGTTTGTTTCACATTAGAAGAATTATATTTGGTGCAGGTAATGTTGACATGTGTGGCTGTAATTTCAAATTCTGTTTGAGCTTCAACAGACTAAATATCTAAATCTAAATATTTTTTTTTTTATTTTGTTTTTTGGTTATTTTGCTGTTTTTCATCTTGATTTATTCTGAAACTGTAACATGCACATTCAAAATTTCCCTTCTGGGAAATCTCACAAGTGCCCCCTTCATTTTGACGCCTGAATTATTGAAATACATCTTGTAGTTGCAGAGATACAGTCAATTTACTGTGGACATGTCCTTTTCTAGCAGACACACCAAAAAGGGTGTGTGTATTGTCAGTGAGTGGGTAAACATCAGTTTATTTATTTAGGCAACAGCAGATATAAGGTGCGTTCAACTTGAGCTAGACCTGTGCCGTTTTGATCGGTGCTGATCGGACCACAATGCAAGGTAACATTAGTGTCCGACTTGATCTCGACTTGCTCTAACTTTAATTTATGCACCCGTTAATATAAACCTTATAAGATGAAAAGGAGAGCAGCTGTCTGAGCCAGTTGCCGCAGTTGAAGTAACTGCAGCGGTTGAACGGCTCGGTGCAAGAAGGAACCACCGCTGATAGCACTATATCTCGAGTGTCCAGGAAGAGCACCTCATTTACAAGAAGACTGCTAAAATTTCACACAGAACAAATCTGATTTATTTAAAAAATATACATCAAACACATGCGAGAAATGCACTTCAGATGTGAAACACGTGAGCCACAAACTGTCCTGCTTCACAGCAGATGTCTTTCTCTGCCTCCTACTGCTGCCATCTGCTCTTGTCTGGAATCCAGGCGAGGAGCAGTTCATCTCGAACACACCTAATGTCTACAAGCCACAAGAGACTGGAGGCGTGGGACTAATGCTGAACTTCATCATCAAAAACTGAGATCTTTCTGATGAGATAAGACCACATTGTTATAGAACAGCTAAACCTACATTCATAATAGACTTAGGGAATATAGGATTTAGAAATAATTCAGACTATTAAACACCACTGGATTGATGTGAAAGCGTTCTTTATTAGAAACACAAGTCGGTACCAACGCTGGTACTCATCGTCCGTACAAAGAGGTATCAGTTATACATCACACAGTACAGACACACTGCACAGGTCCGAATACGTCTGAACTGAACTTCAAGTGTCAGGAACCATTCAAGACAAATTTGCTACCACTAATAAATATGGCCCCCATCTACTCTCACACTACTCACTTCTGTTTGGGCCCAAAACATCAATATTTAAATAACAACATTGACCAAGTATTTCTAAATTAAATATTCTAGTCATGCAGGCTATTAAAATAAGACATCAACTATATTTTTTTTTCAGAAATGATCTAACTGACATTGTTTTATTATACTCTGATACAATTATTTTTTAAGTTGAACAAAGGGCCTTTTGAATGATGCATATGTTCAACTTTATAGATTAAATTGCTGAAAGTCTATTTTAATATAATTTTATTATCATCATTATAATTGACAAGTTGCACCAATATGTTGTCTTTTGTGTTAAGAAAGTATTTTATTTAAGGTTCTTATGTAAGACATGGACATGGCCCACTTTGCCCTTCTGCAGTCGCACCAGTAGACACTCACAGAAAGATCCATCCAGCTAACACGGCATCTCTAACTTCCAAAATGGTCAAACTTTGCACATTTTTTTTCTTGTCTCTTTTATTTCCTAGACTTTTTCTGTTAACAATTGTAGGCAAAAGAATCTGTCCCACCTTCGAGCCTATTGGTCACATAGAACATGTTGGTGTGGTAAAATAACAACATTGACCAAGGGTTTCTAAATTAAATATTCTAGTCATGCAGGCTATGAACCACATGCTGAAAGCTGTCATCGCCTGGTCGAATGTTTTTGTGGCAAATGCACCAAAGGATCCAGGTCTGATTAAACAGCCATAATTTTACCATAATTTTATTAGGAAAAAAAAGCAATTGTGGGATTCAAAGGGGAAGATTATTACTATGTTTGTAAATATATCTGAACAAAGCAGGAGTTAGTTTTTTGGTCTCAGAGTCTGTCTAAGAAAATAGTAATAAATCTCGGTGGCAAAGACGCCCTGCAGTTTTGGCCCACAGAGACTGATGTTTGGAAGCTACGACAAGGCCAACACTGGAGACATTAGCACAGATCAACTCAAATGTTAAATCAGCTGTGGCAAATGAATAAACAACTCACATCCATTAGGGGTGGAATTTCTGTTCATTGAAGGTTTATTTATTTGTTGGATGGAAATTAAGAATTTAGCAAATTTATTTTACGAGATAATAAATGTAGAGTGGACTTTGGAGAACGGCGGGGCTGTGTACTACAAAGCTGGATTAGGAGGTTAGCAAGGTAATTTCACAAAGCTGTTTCATTTTCTATCGAGTTAGCTATCTATGTGGAAACTTACGTTGAACGGCTAACCTGCTCTGGAGCAGGATAAGTTATAGGTAGGCTATAGAAAAATGTCCCACTGACCAGTTAGCAATAGGAAACGAGCGGCAGGTGTCGAGGAGGGGGGAAAGAAGAGAAAGAAAAAAATAAGTGTCTACACAAGTGCCGGCTGACTGGGCAAAAATTATGTAATAATGTAATTGTAACTTAAAGATTAAATGCAGAACTAAGTAAGATTTGCCCTACAGCTTCCTTCAGTGAATCACACAGTTGTAAATACTCCTAGCGCAGCTCTGGATTAAAGCACTCACCAGCCACACTAGTTTTGCAAAAAAAAACAAAAAAAAAACACGGCAAATACAAGAATTTAAAACCTGGATGGAGGTGGGTAAGTTTAGAAATTGTCTAATAAAGTCATAATATATACACTGTTTGATTGTTTTATTCACTGTCAGCCAAATCTGAAATAATATTTTCTCTCACTTTATTATTTTGGCGTTTAATTTATTGTACATTTTATTGTCTTAACAGTTAAGTATCCTTGGCCTTATGAAATCTTGCACTGGGCTGATGCTCTGTAATTTACTATATTTGGGGCATTTAGTATAATTTTAAAACTCCCGTTTGACGTTAAGGTTTTCTATCTCTTTTTGGTGGTCCCATCATGACTGATAATGAACTAAAGTGTATGCCATTTTAATATGATCTAAGCTAGATCATACACTCATACTGCGGAGGTCGCTATGTGTATATAAAATTACTGTAAAGCAATTAGTCATTCTCGCATAAACGTGAACATGACCCTAGATGTCCGTCGGGTCAGTGGCAGCTAAACTTGTAAATGTTGTTTTCGGTTTAGATGCAACAGAGGGGGAAAGTGGGCCTTTCAAACACACCGCTACAACTCAATTGACCATCGGAAGGTCTTAGAAAACAATTTATGAATGAGTGTATGTTGAAACCAACGGATTTATTTGAATGCAGTATTTAAAATGTAGACCCCACACTTCTGTTGTTCTCTGATGCTGTTTATTTTGCAGGAGTTTAGTGTAGTCAACTTTACTGTTTTTCTCATGTTAAGTCTCTGACACATGTCGCTGTGATTAGTTGTTTAGTGCTGACTTCTCCTGTTTCACGTGAATGCTCTCCCACACCAGAGAAACCCAGGGTTAACTCAACAAGTAGATGACCACCTATAAAGACCGGGATTGTTAGGTTTTGTAGCTTTTTAGTACAAGGCCCAGGTCGATCTGTTTCCAAAAAGAAAAAGGATGGACTGAAATGCCAGGTCTGAAGAGCGCTAATGTAAGAGATAGACAGGCTTTGAATGCAGTGAGTAGTTTCACAACCTTACTCTGACTCAAGACCCGGGAACTTGGGAAGACCATTAGGACATCTTAAGCATCAAAACTATACCTACATCTTGTATCTTGTGTTATTAAACTAAACAACCAATGTACAACCTGACTGTCTGTTATGGATTGGTAGAGTATTTATAATTTTTTTTCTTGTATATGATTCACAGTGGATGCCAGCGTCGGGGTAAAAGCAGGACTAGGATCTTGGAGATCGCAGTACGCGGCAGGAGTGGCAGCAGGCTTTACTGTAGTACCAGTGGCTGCACAGGTTCACCTTCAGAGCCAGCAGACAGTTAGTGGAAGGCCGGTCCTGGCAGCTCTCATCTGAAACAACAAGTGTACATGAGAGTTCCAATCTGTTAGTGTGACAAAAACTGTACTCCTGCTCTGTGCTGGAAGTCCAACCACACAAGGCTATAAAATCCAGGGGAGCCAGTTTGTTGTTGACTAATTGGTCAATGAGGTCACATCCAACTATCAGTGAATGCATAACAGCCTCACAGTTTTACTGACCGTTTCCGCTCACTAAATGAACAACAGGCTGTGAAAAAATATAGGTCTGTTGCAACAAACCCAGGGTAATGGTTAGGGCTAGGTGTTAGTACCTGAGACTCTGTGTTAGTACCTGAGACTCTGTGTTAGTACCTGAGGCTCTGTGTTAGTACCTGAGACTCTGTGTTAGTACCTGAGACTCTGTGTTAGTACCTGAGGCTCTGTGTTAGTACCTGAGGCTCTGTGTTAGTACCTGAGGCTCTGTGTTAGTACCTGAGGCTCTGTGTTAGAACCTGAGGCTCTGTGTTAGTACTTGAGGCTCTGTGTTAGTACCTGAGGCTCTGTGTTAGTACCTGAGACTCTGTGTTAGTACTTGAGGTTCTGTGTTAGTACTTGAGGCTCTGTGTTAGTACTTGAGGTTCTGTGTTAGTACTTGAGGCTCTGTGTTAGTACCTGAGGCTCTGTGTTAGTACCTGAGGCTCTGTGTTAGTACCTGAGGCTCTGTGTTAGTACCTGAGGCTCTGTGTTAGTACTTGAGGCTCTGTGTTAGTACTTGAGGCTCTGTGTTAGTACTTGAGGCTCTGTGTTAGTACCTGAAGCTCTGTTTTAGTACCTGGAGTTTCACTTCCTTCCAAATTAAGGGAAACAAGCCTCAACTTGAACAATGTGTTTTTTATCTGCACTCTTCTTTTAAAATGTTTATTTTTTTCATGTTTGTTAATTTAGATCTTGTAAATTGTCTTTGCTACATAAATAAAATAGTCTTGCCTTGCCTACTTGGGGCTTTGTTTTTGTACCTGGGCCTCCGTGTTAGTACCTGGAGGCTCTGTGGGGCAGGGCTGGAGAGTGCAAGTTTGCTTGGACACTGGTTTGGTGAGTGGGTCACAGCCTCGGACCAGCTCTCGACCTTGGTAACACTTCACATCTCTCATCCGAACGCCGATGCCACACGTTTTAGTGCACTGACAACACAAGATGTTATTAACAATTTATAACAATAGAAACAAAATATTTATACAACCATGCTTCATATCCTAGCTATTCCTGACCGGGTTTCCTCCCACTTTCACAGCAGTCAGGCTTGGTGCTGGTTCTGGAAACCATCACATGTGTTCATACCAAAATAAATACAGTTTATAATTTTATATAACAACAATCGTTGGGTGCTCTTTGTGAACTTTGTTGTTTTGTTTTCTATTTTCTCACTCATTTGTGTTACTTGTGTGCATGTTATCAGGTCAAAATCACCAGGGTATGTAAACCTTTGACCAGGGTCATTTGGGTTGTTTCTCTTGTCATTATGATTTAAAAAGAGTAAACACAATTGTTTGACAATAAATGACTTCACCCAACAAATCCTGTCTGGTATGTATTTATGAGTGTAATGTGTATGTGTGTGTGTGAATATACAGTGTATATATATATATATATATATATATATATATATATATATATATATATATATATATATATATATATATATATATATATATATATATATATATATTAATTAGAGGAATTGAGTTAATCAGTTAACCCTGTGTTTCTATGTAGAGCTGAGAGTGTGTTCATGTAAAACAGGTGGAGTCAGCACTAAACCACCAATCACAACGGCAGCTCGAGTATGTTAAGTGACATGACATAGAAGTATGACATCTACTGTTAAGATGGTACAGTTAAAAGTAATATTACAGAGACTGTTCATCAGTGGATCTCAATATAATTTAGATAATTAAGACTGCTAAGTGGGCTGTGTTACTATTCTTCATCTGAAACAGGATCTGGAATCTTAACCTGCTCCAGGGCAAGTTAGGCGTTCAGCTTTAGAGCTGTATTTTCTTAATTTCCAGATAATTATATTATCTTCACCATGCACCAATTCAAACTGGAACTATGCCAAAGCCACAATTGGTGCCACGATTTGAGCCCTAAACTGATTGGAGACAGAATTTGCAGAGGTTCAACAGAGCTCCTTGTCCAGTCTTGGCCAATTGTATTTGTTTGTGTACATATTTTGTTGTGATGGTGGACAGAGCCACAATCACCATACAAACCAGATCACAAATTTAAAATACAAAGAGATATTTTTAAAGGTTGCACTGACCTCAGACCAGGGAGTGGTGTACCATTTAAAGCAGGGCCGTTCGAAGCAGGTGCTCTCCTCGTCAGGTTTCTCACTGACATCACAGGCCTCGTCCTCATAAATCTGGAACTTCCCTCCACTGAGGCCCACGCACAGCACCATCCGCCGCTTCACGCCACGACCACAAGTTGTGTTACACTATACAGAGGCATTTAGAGTTTAATTTAGCCTCAGGGTTTTGTTTGTTACACTGTGTCAGACTGGACTGTAATCTACTATTCATATAGAAAATAACAAAACAACTAAAATTTAAACACATTCTCTGATACATTCAGTACAAGAACATTTAAAAGTGAGGTGTGCAGGCTTACCCGTTCCCAGTCCTGTGAAAGCCAGTGGGGGGCGCACTCCCTCTCCCCACAGGGGTTAATGGCCAGGGGCTTGGTCTCTGCCGGACACTGGTTTTCAGGGACCACACGTCCCTCAGGAGCCTTACAGTAAACGTGTCGCACTGACTGACCTCGCCACAGCCCCCTGAGCACTGTACAGGTCAGAGGTCAAACAGAGACATGATGAACTTTGATGCTGTATCAGAAATCACTCCCTGCTGTCTCTAAAGTGATTGTAACATTTTATAAAGTCTGAATGTAGACTCAAAAGTAAGGTCTGTAATGCATCGTAAAAAGTACTGAAGAATAGTCTCAGATTTTTAAGTGTTATAATGCCATAACATCTGCATTAAGAGTTAAACTGAGTTTTCATAAGCCAGAGAAAATCTAATTCATATTAGTCTGCATTAGCCTGAACTCTGCTGTGTTCTGGTACTTTAATTTAATGCTAATTAACTACTACATCATCCACATAAATAAACAGAAATCATAATACTGACTTAACAATCTAAATGCCCAACAGTAAAGTTTGAGAATGCCCTAAATCAAAATCTGAGGTGAACATTTGCCTTTAAACTTTTTTATGTGACAGAACAAAAGCTACCAATAAATACCTTAACCAGCGGTGTAGTGGCATAAAATATTGCAATATATATCATAGCTGTCCCTCTACACATTTTATCTCATCTTTTACTCATTTATTAAGGTTATCATTTCAGTTTCTACAGTGACTGACAATAATTTCTAAAAATAAACAGTGTACTGTCTGAAACTGTTTTGGCTTTGCTCTGTACATGTATTATTATGTATAATAAATAAATCTTAAAAACATATTATGCATTTAGTGGTCCTCGGAAACTCGAGAAAACGCTTTTTTGAGTTGTTAGATTCCATGGCAGGATCTCAAGTGACAACACACACAACTTAGTGGAGGAAAACAAATGTTTTGTCAATGGAAACATATTTTAGAAATATAAATAATTTCTAAATATTTCATACCAACCTTTTGTACGTTAATAACTTGTACTAAGATGGTACTGGTCTGACAATTTTTTTGTCCATATAGGGTCCAGCACTCCTCCTCGTCTTGATGCTTGAAAAAGCTCTAAATGGGTTTTAAACTCCCTCAGCAGTATCATATCATGCTGCATATTTTTGTCATACCGTCCATTTTCTTTGTTCTTATGATTTAGAAAGTTTCATCTTTCCGAGCTAAAGTCACAAGAATACACCGTAGCTGGAAGAACAACTTTTAAACTCAGATAGTTCGAGTTTCCAAAGACCACATGAATGCAGAATAAACTACAAGGCTGGGCTAGTCTCATGTACAGTGAGAAGGACAGACTGATAAAAGTGTGTACAGTGACAGACCGGGCCCCACTCTGACACTGTCCAGTGGCGTTCACAGGGTGGCCCGGTGCAGTTCTTGAGGCTCGGGGGTTTGGTTGAGGGATCACAAGACTTGGTCTCGTCAGAGCAGCGCACGTCGCGGGTCACGTGAGCTCTGCGGCCGCATTTAGCAAGACACTAGACCAAAAGAAAGAAAAGTGAGAAAATGTACTCAACCAACATTATACCAAGAATTAACCCTAACTCAGTGGCGCCTGCAGCTGTACAGCTGTACGCACTGTGTGTACCTCGAGAGATGGCTTTTACTTTTGTGTGTGCATGTTTTTTGACTGAAATAGCCAGTATCTGGATAAACTGTCAGCGCACGTTGTGACAGGAAATAATAAATACAGACGCTGATGCACGTCTAGTTTGTGTCGATGCAGAAGTAGAGTTATGGGAGCAAGTTAATGGTACAATGCTGGACTGACATCTCTTAGGTTTTAAAGGACATTATAGGCCACACTGTGTGCTAAAACTTTTCGTAACTATGTTAGTGTCCACTGCACCAAACACGGCAAGTGTGAACACACCCTCACCTCACCTGTGGTCTGAGAATGAACTCTGACCTCAGAACACAAGTAGACGATGCCACAGATGAGGACTAACAGAGGCATCACATCGTTTGTTTCAAGAAATATTCAACAGCTCAGTCCACTCAGATAATGTTTTTATTCTCTCTGCCACTCTGCACTTGACATTGTACTGGACTTGCTGACATTCTGCAGTTATTCCTGTGATGACAATTTTGTATTCTTTTTTTCTTGTATTAATTGTCTCACTGTGCTTTTAATAATTGTGTTTTGTCCACTGTGCTGTCCTGTCTGCATTGATTAATGGACCTCTGTTTTTTAAGCTCTCTTTGTCCACTCTTAACCCTGGTTTAGTCCAGATTTGGTTCTGGTTTTCATTTCTAGTGTCTAGTGGTTTAACCTGCAACTTGGTCTACTCTCGGTCCAGGTATAGTCCTGAATAAAGCCTTTGACAGAGACGAACATTACCTCGCTCCACTCGGCAACCTCCCACTGCGGCCCACAGGCGGGGCTCTTACAAGCCCTTCTCTCTGGGGGCCGCTCTAACTCTGATTCCATGCACAGGTCACTGTAAACTGAGCTGTCCAGACCCGGAGACAGCATTTTCCAACAGCGAACCTGGCGAAACTGAAACCCCTCTCCACACGTCCTCGAACACTCGCTCCAGCTGCTCGCTTCCCACCTGCAGCAACAGAAGGACAAATAATTGACCAGATAATGTTTATTATGGTCTGGTTCAGATTTGCATGTTTCTGATGGGCATTTATTACACAAACCTTTGTGGTAGCTACATAAAAACCTGCATGTCACACTATTGTTTGTTGCTGTTGGTGGTGGAAATGCATCTGGACATAGATTTGAAACAAGAGGACATTTTATCCTTCTTTGTCCTGCTTTGACTGCTAATGAGTCAAAGCAGATTTGGGGCTTTCATTAACTTTTGACAAATGACAGAAGAAGTCAAGATAAGTCACTTCCGCTAAGGCATATAAACTCACTAAACAGGTTCCTCTGGGATTCAGACCCTGGGATTGTTTCCAAATACCTTCATCATATCCTCATATTGGATCATGACTTGGATGGTCCACTATTTAGAGCAGCATAGAGACCTAGTCTGCTTTGTTCCGTTTATCCTACGTCAAAACAGTACAAATTCTCAAATACTAATGCATTATACCAAAGTTTAGAGCTTACCTTAAAGTTCTATCTTTAACCAAGTTCAGTGTCAGACCAATGTAATCCCGTAATTATCTCCACCCCAATATTTCTACATCTATATTTTGCTTAGCTTCTCTTTTTGTTTATCTTTTTCGCTAACCACTTGTTGTATCAGGAGCTGTTACTTCCTTTTTTTAATGTATGCATCAGTGAGCCACTCTCATTGAAAATCAACATCCCCCTTGACTGACTCAGTTCAATATCCAGGTCTAATAATACATCCACGAGTCCTTAGACAGTAGTAACGTGTAGCTTGTTGGGGAGATTGTGACTCATGGCAGTAATGGCAGTACCTGGGCTGGCACTCTCTCCCGATGCAAAAGTCGTGAACCGGCTCAGGTCGGGTCAGGGCATCACAGTACATGTCGTGCACCTCCACGCCGTCGTAACGCACACACGAGACGAAAGACTTAGACACACCTGTAAAAACAAGGTGTAAAATACATAAACAAACCTCAAAGTATAGTATTAAAGATTTAAATGAACAGTTTAATTCTTTCCGACAAAATAGAAATTAATTTTATGTCTCTCTATAAGAATGGGGAGGTGTTCAAACGTAATCCACATATTTTGTTTATCTGATTGCTTTATCACATACAAAAACAAGCAGCTTTGGGTGACATAATGTAAGAGGACACTCAGATTGCACAGAATCATTAAGCTGTCTTTCATACTGTTCATGCCTCCAGGAGCTGTCCCCTCCTGGAATTTAAGGTACAGGTCAGGTACTCCATCAGAAACATCTCAAGGACATCCTAAATTTATATTAATATTATATTAATATTAATATTAAAAGCCTTTGGACCACCACAATCATTTTTATGTTTTGAAGAGATTTTGGCACCCACTTTTAAGTCCTGACCAAATGTTTGGGAACCACTGCTTCAGAAATTAAAAACAACATTATGTAGATATGACAGCATGGCAAAAAGGTCCAAACACCCGTGTTGTACCTATAGAACAGGTCATGCTGCAGGGCTCCTGAGAGGACAGTTTCCACCGGTACATATCAGCCGCGCTCAGTTTCAGGTTCTTCTGGAACAGCCTCTGATTCCCTCTGACACAAAACACATACAAAACATTGATTATAGGGTGTACAGCATAAAGGCAGTACAGAAGAAGAAAAAATCACAAATAGTATGTGTGTAATAGATAGTTTTGACACAAGCATCTACACAAGCATTTTAATTTAACATGGGTTTCAGCAATGTGTTTGCTTCCTCGTCATTCTTTGATGAGGAAAAACAGTACCTAAAACCATCTGTGTCCAAGTCCAGCTGAACAGAATTGTAAGCAACCAGCCAAAGTGTTCATAAATATATATAAAACAGCTAAATATTGAGCCGCTTGCTAATGTTCTGTGCCCACTCACTGACAGCATGCATACATAGTCAGACTGACATTTACCAGAATTATTTTATTTTTATAGTATTTGTGATTTCTCATGGCTACTCCCTGTTGTCCATTGCTACATTGATATACTTTTATATATGTGGATGACAAATGCAGGCAGGTAAGAAACCAGACAGAGAGGGAAATCAAGCAGACGTCTTCAGTGAGTCGAGACGTTTGATAAATACAGACTTTGACAGTTTGATGGCCAGACAGTATTTACAGACTGACAGATGATTTGTACATTCAGACATGCTCATTGCCAGGGAAGGACACAGACAGGCAAAAAATACAGCAGCTAAACAAATAAACACTGAGCATCAAGAGCAGGGAGACAGGCATTTATGATATTTATAATTCATGTGTGTCCAAAAGAGCGCAGTACTCCCGCCTAAACGAGGACAGCAGAGGGAAACAGGGCGGTTTCACTTAGGGAGACACAGTAATAAAACTTCAGTAAACCCTCAACCATAAACACCTCTGGGACTAAATCATTTTTATGACAAGGAGTAATTCACAGCAGCTTCTGAAATAAATGTCTGGTAAAAACCATGAAAAGAATGTGAACGACTTTTATGAGATGTGACAAGTCTAATACAAAAAGATACCACATACTGGGACATGTAACCTGCTCATCAAAATCTAGGAGAATTAGGCCCCTTTCACACATAATTCCCAGCAGCAGGAGCTGGTGTTGACCTGATGTGGATGGCCAAACAAATGTATTAAATGGATCAGTTGGGGCATGAAGTTACAGCAACATTGCTTTTATAAACATACGTAAGTGTGCTACCAAACTGACACCTTCTCCACACTCTCTCAAAGGTACATTGAAGCACGCTCTGTGACCGTTCTAAATAAAAGTTTCTGGGCTGACAATTAAGGAATATTAATGACATTAAAATTAAACACTGTATTCTGAGATGTTCCACAAGACTGAATATGAAGAGTTCATTTGCCTCTTTCCTTCACAAAACATTGTGAATCTTCAAAAACACACTTTTACCCCAGTGCAGTTAAAGTAATATGGATAATTATTCCGCTATTCTGTGTTTTATTTCTCTAAACTGGCTGATATTTGCCATGTGCTGAAGAGCATTATGGACCAGGACAATATTTGGTTCTACCAGAACAATGACAAAATCTCAGCTTAAACGCAAATTCTTTACGTGGCAATTTACATTTCTTCAGAAAAAGCTAATAATAGATTTATTTTTTCAACATTTGTATGTGTTGTATGCTAATGATGACTGTAACAAGGCTTTTGTGCTTTAATTATTGTTGTATGTGTTGCGTATTAACAGCGTAGACCAGTCATTACAAACTAATGTGTATTTTAGGGGGTACATGAAATGAGCTAATGATTTAATTTGTTTTTATCTCAGGTTTTTGTACATTCTCGGCACAGTCCGTGGCTGTGAAAAGTTTAGTTGTTGAAACCATTTAAGTTTTCATCCTACTCGTTCGCTCTCATTTCACTCAAGCTTCTGTCTGCACTTTAGTCATATCTGTCTCATTTCTGTTGAAAAAAGGCTGAAGTGAATCCCAAAAACATCACCAAATGTTACTCATGTGTGAGTTTGGGTGTTGCCTTCTGACTAATTTGTATACAGCAAAGTTCCAAACACTTTTTAAAGTTGAATTCTGTCCAGTAAATGTGATACAACTTGTTTTTGTCTTAATTTCACAGCATTTTAATGCCATTTGGCGCTGCCTCGACTAATCCAATGTCTACTAATCTAATGTTGGTCCTTAAGTCTGGAGTCTTGCAGTTCCTGCAGTGTTGAATTTGCTGGTTTTAAATTACTAATTTGAAATGTTTGTGTAAGGTACGGGAGAAGAAAAACTTGTTGTGTGCAGTCTAAAATAAACTTTCAGTCAGTCTTCTCTTTAGCCTCTGTTGGGCATATTTATTATGAACAGCTTGCTTGAGGTATTGAACTTATGCACAGTGCAACAACAACTCGACTGTAACATTGACCGCCAGTAATCTTATCATCAAACGTAATGACAACTAATTCTGTATGGCAACTGTGTCTTTACAAAACCAAAAAGCTTCTAATACACAGGGAGTAACAGAGTTATAGTTACTAATATTTAACAACCCCATTTGGTGTTAACTCACTGGATTCTTCACTCATTATCCTCTGCAAACATACGTATGTATACTACGTTTTTTTTTTTTAATTGGTTTTGTCAAAATTCAGCAATCATCTGTTCATCAAGACAATATTCCAATATTACCCTTCCTGTCGTCACAATGTCTCTTATGAAATGTAATTTAACATCAGTGTGTTTGCATCTCTGTCTGTTTACAGGATTTCTGTAATGTGTGACTGTACCTTGATTGTCTTTGTTTTTGGTAGTTGTCTAAACCTCTTAGTAGCTCATTCATTCATTCATTCTCTACCGCTTTGTACCGTTAGGGGTCGCGGGTGACTGGAGCCTATCCCAGCAGCTTTGGGCCTGAGGCGGGGTACACCCTGGACAGTGGCCAGTTAGTCGCAGGGCTGACATATAGAGACAAACATTGGCAGACTCTCACTCTCACATTCATTCACTAGGGACACTTTAGAGTTGCCAATTAACCTAAACATGCATGTCTTTGGACGGTGGGAGGAATCTGGAGTACCCGGAGAGAACCCACGGTAACACGTGGAGGACATGCAGACTCCTCACAGAAAGACCGGAGTCGGCCGAGAATGGTTGAGTCGGCCAGGTTTTGAACTCACGACCTTCTTGCTGTGAGGCAGGAGTGCTAACCACTCTGCCACGTGCACCCTCTCTTAGTAATAGCTGTTCTATGTAAATACACTCCTGTATAGCTTTAGCAAGGTATATGTATTCACTGGCAGGTAGAAGGTGCTACTGTCTGTTGTTTTCTGGTTTTCCATGAGTTCAGTGAACTTCCTTCACAAAAATTAGCACAATAGCCTGATGTGCTTCGCCTGTCTGTTTCATTGGATGCCCAACTGGCATCACAATAAATTATTGGACCTAGTCTTTCTGCGTCATTTTTATTGACATGTAGTCCCTGTTCTGTTGTACCTTTGAGGTACCTGAATACATGCTTTACTGTATTTCAATGCACCCTCCTTGAACCGCAACCTTATCATGGTGGAGGGGTTTGAGTGCCCGAATGATCCTAGGAGCTATGTTGTTGGGGTTATATGCCCCTGGTAGGGTCTCCCAAGGCAAACAGGTACTAGGTGACGGGCCAGACAAAAAGCGGTTAAAACCCCCTTATGGATAAGTTAATACCAAGGACCGTGACGTCGCCCGGTATTACGCAACCAGGGCCCCACCCTGGAGCCAGGCCCGGGGTTGGGGCTCGCATGCGACCGTCTGGTGGCCGGGTCTTTCCCCATGGGGCACGGCCGGGCTCAGGCCAAAGGAGCGACGTAGGTTCGACCTCCCGTGGATCCACCAACTGCGGGAGGAAACATAAGGGGCCGGTGCAAAATGTATTGGGTGGCAGTCGAAGGCGGAGGCCTCAACGACCCAATCCCGGACACGGAATCTGGCGCTAGGGACATGGAATGTAACCTCGCTGGCGGGTAAGGAGCCTGAGCTTGTGCGGGAGGTTGGGAGATACCGACTAGAGATAGTCGGGCTCACCTCCGCGCACAGCTTGGGCTCTGGAACCCAAATCCTCAAGAGAGGCTGGACTCTCCACTACTCTGGAGTTGCCTTCGGTGAGAGGCGGCGGGCTGGTGTGGGCTTGCTCATAGCCCCCCAGCTCAGCCGCCATGTGTTGGAGTTCACCCCGGTGAGGGTTGCTTCCCTGCGCCTTCGGGTCGGGGATAGGTCTCTCACTGTTGTTTGTGTTTACGGGCCAAATGTCAGTGCAGAGTACCCGGCCTTCTTGGAGTCTCTGGGAGGGGTGCTGGAAAGTGCTCCGATTGGGGACTCCGTTGTTCTAATGGGGGACTTCAATGCTCACGTGGGCAGCGACAGTGACCCCTGGGGGGGCGTGATTGGGAGGAACGGCCCCCTGGATCTGAACCCGTGTGGTGTTTTGTTATTGAACTTCTGTGCTAGCAACAGTTTGTCCATAACGAACACCATGTTCAAGCATAAGGGTGTTCATCAGTGCACGTGGCACCAGGACACCCTAGGCCGGAGATCGATGACTGACTTTGTAGTTGTTTCATCTGACCTCCGGCGGAGCTGTCATCTGATCACCACCTGGTGGTGAGTTGGATCCGATGGCGGGGGAGAAAGCTGGACAGACTCTGCAGGCCCAAACGTACAGTGAGGGTCTGTTGGGAATGTTTGGCAGAGCCCCCTGTCAGAAAGAGCTTTAACTCCCACCTCCGGCAGAGCTTCAACCAGATCCCGAGGGAGGTTGAAGACATGCGACCATCACCCAGGCCGAATTCACTGAGGTTGTTGGGAAGCTCCTCAGTGGCAAGGCACCGGGGGTGGATGAGATACGCCCTGAGTACCTCAAGTGTAGGATGGTGTAGGGCTGTCTTGATTGACACGCCTCTACAACATCGCGTGGCGGTCGGGGACAGAACCTCTGGACTGGCAGACCAGGGTGGTGGTCCCTCTTTTCAAGAAAAGGGACCGGAGGGTGTGTTCCAACTACAGAGGGATCACACTCCTCAGCCTCCCCGGGAAAGTCTATGCCAGGGTAGAATGCGGCCGATAGTTGAACCTCGGATTTAGGAGGAACAATGCGGTTTTCGTCCCGGTCGTGGACCAGCTCTATACCCTCTCCAGGGTGCTGGAGGGTTTATGGGAGTTTTCCCAACCAGTCCACATGTGTTTTTTGGATCTGGAAAAGGCATTCGACTGTGTCCCTCATGGTGCCCTGTGGGGGGGTGCTCTGGGAGGATGGGGTCCGGGGCCCTTTGCTAAGGGCTGTCTGGTCCCTGTATGACCGGAGCAGGAGCTTGGTTCGCATTGCTGGCAGTAAGTCAGACCTGGTTCCCAGTGCATGTTGGACTCCGGCAGGGCTGCCCTTTGTCACCGGTCCTGTTCATTATTTTTATGGACAGGATTTCTAGGTGCAGCCAGGGGCCGGAGGGGGTCGGGTTTGGGGACCACAGGATCTCGTCTCTGCTTTTTGCAGATGATGTTGTCCAGTTGGCTCCATCAAGCCAGGACCTTCAGTGTAGCACTGGGACGGTTTGCAGCCGAGTGTGAAGCGGCTGGAATCAGGATCAGCACCTCCAAATCCGAGACCATGGTTCTCAGTCGGAAAAGGGTGGCTTGTCCCCTTCAGGTTGGTGGAGAGATCCTGCCTCAAGTGGAGGAGTTCAAGTATCTTGGGGTCTTGTTCACGAGTGAGGGAAGGAGGGTACGTGAGATTGACAGACAGATCGGTGCAGCTTCTGCAGTGATGCGGTTGATGTACCGGTCTAGCGTGGTGAAGAAGGAGCTGAGCTGTAAGCTCTCGATTTACCGGTCAATCTACGTTCCTACCCTCACCTATGGTCATGAGCTTTGGGTCATGACCGAAAGAACAAGATCCCAAATACAGGTGGCCAAAATAAGCTTTCTCAGCAGGGTGGCGGGGCGCTCCCTTAGAGATAAGGTGAGAAGCTCAGTCACTCGGAAGGAGCTCAAAGTAGAGCCGCTACTCCTCCACATCGAGAGGAGCCAGCTGAGGTGGCTCGGGCATCTGTGACGGATGCCTCCTGGGCGCCTCCCTAGGGAGGTGTTGCGGGCATGTCCCACTGGGAGGAGACCCCGGGGAAGACCGAGGACACGCTGGAAGAACTTTGTCTCTCAGCTGGCCTGGGAACGCCTCAGAATCCCCCCGGAAGAGCTGGAGGAAGTGTCTGGGGAGCGGGAAGTCTGGCCGTCTCTGCTTAGTATGCTGCCCCCGCGACCCGGCCCTGGATAAGCGGATGGATGAATGTATTTCAATGCTCTACTGTTGGTTCGATAAAATGCTGAGAGAGTATATTGACAACAAAATTGATATCAGGTCTGTACTTTCTTGGCTCTTTTAACCTCTCAGCATTTTTTCTGTATAGTCAAGTTTGTGTTCATATAGTGTATCTCTAGGTTCATGTTCACGTTGTGAAGATCATACCAAAATAAAAGTTACATATGTAACTAAGGTTATATGAATCCCACTTCGCAGGTTAAGAATTTATTAACAACTAAGTCACCTGTGACCTCATCAGTGACCCATATGAGGCTATAGAGTCACATCACACCAGAAGCTCATCTGGGATTCATAGAACCGTAGTTACATATGTAACCTTCATTCAGTTTTATCCCTTCTGACCACCAAAGGCAGTGCTTAAAGTACTGGATGACATACCAACAGGGACATGATGAATATTCCATTCAAAATTACATAAAATATAAGAAAATTGCCCACTTCAAGCCGTAGAAAGGTGATGTCTCAGAATTTCTTTAAGTAGGTGGGACACAGCTACATTCACTAGAACCTGGCAAACGTCGTAGGCAATGTGCAGGACACCGCTGCACAGATCACGTCCAGGGGAATTCCAACACCCAATAGGCAAAATCAGACTTTTGCACACTCATCGTAGCTCTTATATAGGTGTACAATGCACGAACAGGGCACATAGGATCAACAGAGGTCGCCATGTCAAAACGAGCCAGTTGGACGGCTTGGGTGTTACTCGCAAAGGAAAGCATGAACGAGGCATCAGGCCAGAGTGTAACACCAGAGCCATCAACATTCTATCTACAGCAGGACTCATGGACCGACAGAGTCTGCAATTCACCCACACGTTTACCTGAGGTTATAGCTTAAAGAAAAGCGGTTTTCAGAGAAAGCCACCTCAGCTTGTTCTAGAGGCTCAAACGAAGGAGCCCGCACGGAGTCCAGTACCAGTGACAGGCCCCGGTTGGGACCAACGGACATCTAGATGGATGAAGCCTTCAGGGACCTTTCAGGTAAAGTGAAATACTGTCACTGCCCAGTGTGGAACCATCTACACCCATAAGTTGCCGAGATTGTGTGTCCTATCTCGGCAACTTACTCTAAGAATGCAGTACTGGGCCCTGCAGTGGCCTTATCCAAAGCTGGGGCGTTGGGGCTCTGGATATAGAATACGCCCTCCCAGCTGAGACAGGAGAGCCCTTATGGGGGATAGGCGTCTTGGAGAGTTGCGACAGAGCCTGTGCAGCAGCAAAAACCAGATCTTGTCCGGCCAAAACGGGGCAACCAGGAGCAGCTTGTGACCCTCATGAAGAACCCTCATCGATGTCAAGAAGATCAGGGGAAATGGTGAGGAGCAATAAAGCAGAGCAATGGTGCGCTAGTGCATTCTGACCGTGAGGACTGGTGCAGTCTGCAAGAAAAAACTAGCGAAAAAAGTCTCAATTTACCTGGCCGTGTTGGTGAGAAAGGAAGTCTGCAGTCACTGCAGGTTCTATATCCACAAAATGTGGGTGGCTCTCAAACTGGCAAAAAGAGATGCCGCCCAAGTCAGGGCCTGCTGTGTCAGCAACATCAGCCTCAAAGATCTGGGCCCTCGCAGATGGTTGATGAGGTGGACCACTGTTGCGCTGTCTGAACGTACCATGAAGTGTCTTCCCCACAGAAAAGGGACGAAGTGCTCTTGGGAAAAACGCACAGCCATCAACAGATGAAGCATTTTGACAATTGCATCGACTTTGCAAGCTGAAGGACAAGCCGTCATTGTATTGGAGTTCAGGGCAACACCTAAAAATATAGTATCGCGGGTTGGGACCAAGTTGTTTTTTGGCAAGTATGCGGCTGAATATTTAGGGCCAAATCCGAAGTGAGGTGGTAGAGTAGTAGAAGTCTATCTCAGAGTGGCTGAGAGAGAAGAAGGGAGAGCGTTGGGTGAGGGGGTTTATATACCCCTGAGGTTGTGCCAGGACGTTAGGAGGATTGGCATCAGCAGCGGCTTGCCCATAGAGGGCGCTGGGGCGCCGACCTCCGAAGACGTCGAGTAGCATTAATGTAGTCGTGGGAGTTGAGATAGCCCCAAATTCAGTTAAATCTCTACACCTGTATCCCTTTGAAAGAAGAACATTAGCGGAAAAACTAATTGTAAAAGAACTTGGACTTCCTCTAATATCATTTTTTGTAAGCGTTTTATAAAAATAACGTAAAAATGTTATTTTTCTTTTACAATGGACTGATGGACCACAGTACTTGATTAACATTTTTGGCGATCGGGTTTCTTCGCACTGTATATAAAACAATAAATATGGAAAGCGTAGGCTAAATCTTTGTCAGCGTTAAAATGTAAAATGTAAACACTTACCTTATCTATTGATGTTGATGTTGATACCTGTCCTAGCCTAGCGTTTTGTCATCCTCAAAAAGCTGCCCGATCACGTCAGAATACTCCTAGTCCAGCTCTGATAGCATCTTAGTAAAGGTAACTTTACACTCACACATCAATTCCAGGTCAAAATTGGATAAAATACACACCCCATTCTAAGCCTACATACCACCATTCATTAACACCATCTGTCAACATGTATAAACACAAATCCTAATATTCTTCAGATGTCTATTGCTCACGTCAAAATCACAAAGGTCAAGATTCTCTATATATCCTCCAGAAACTGATTATTAGGGTGTTCTTTGTGAATAGTACCTGCTCCTGTTGTGTCGCCCGTTGCTACGGTTAAGGGTTTTGTTGTAAAGCCCGCCTCCGCTGTCGTTGGCTTTGCGTCCAAGGGTAAACTCCAGAGTCTCGTTGTTCCTCTCTGCACTGTTTATCTCTAGCTCCGAGAAAAAAGCGTCCCCCTCTATCAGCAGCTGATTGGTTGACATGTTCACCAGCAGCCGTCCGTCCAATAGCACTCTCCAAATCAGGTTTGGGTTTGAGTTGGGCCCCACCTCCAACGGCTCGGCGGCCATTGGGGGCTCAGCAGTGCTTACTGCATAGCTGCTGTTTCCTTCTGGGAAAGAAGAAAAAGGAGAGAAAAATTACATAAACATGGCACACTTTGTACCCCTCTTGGTAACTTAATAATACTGACCTGGTTGCTCTAGTGGAAAAAAGGTTATTATGTTGCTTTAAGATCTTTTTTTTTGTGATTGACCGCAAGTCATCTAATGGAGTGTTTTTCAACCATTTTTTAGTCAAGGCACATTTTTTACAAGCAAAACATTGGATGGCACACCAACAGCCAAAAATGTTACCATATATGCAATGACAATTTAGTCTCTTAATTTTTTGAGGTTTGGGCCTGCTTAGATGAACACAAAGCTGATATCCAGGCAGAAATTGAAAAAAGCTTTTGCTTTTAAATTACTTGGGACCATGGCGCTATTGGATCATTTCCTCCCACAAACCAAACATAACAGAGTATAGTCAGATTCCCAGTAAAAGTAAATCCAAACGAAAAATAACTTTCACTGTATTGCCTTGAACGAAACATTCTTGTATACTAGGACCTACCTCTTGAATTTTGTTTCAAGACCCAAATATATTTTCAAATATTTCTCCATTTCACTACGTGCAGAATGCTTCATTAACATCAATTAACAGGATAATTTAGTGCAGTACCTATTTTTTAATTATATAGTGCTTTTCCACCTAGTAGGCACTCAAAAAGCTTTACCAGTGTTACAGCTGACCACTGGAGGCAAGGTGGGTTAAGTGTCTTGCCGAAGGACACAACGACAGTATGAACTGTGGGAGAGAGCGGGATGTTATGATGTTTGGAGCGGGAATTGAACCGCCCACCCGCTGGTCGAAGGCATCAGCTCTACCACTGAGCTATTGCCACACGACTGAGATAGAGTAGGCGGTATTTCTATTACTCGGCCAGTCAGTCAATAGATTGGTTGTAGAGCTCTGTTCAAAATAATTTCCAGTAACTAAGTAATCAATTTTGAACCAATTAAGTAAAATTGGATAATTTTACGTGGCCCACCAGACCGGCACACTGGTTAAATTGGGTTTACACTTGGGTTTAATGCAGGAATGTAAACAAAGTCTGGTAACGTTTTGCAACACTAAACTTTCTGTTTTTTTTCTCCAGTGATTTTATATCCAAAGGGATTGTTATTTTTTTAGTAATAGGTGCAGTTTTATCAATAATGTACAAATTGTATTTGTACTACTTTTAAAAAAGGGACCCCTTATAAATTATCTATAAGTGATCAATAAATTCAATATTAATGATGGAAAACCATTTGAAAGTCTTAACTAAGCACAAGCTAGAAAAAGGGAACTAGTGATAGATACTTTCAAAATAGTAAGCCTACGCTAGAACAATGATCAACATCTGGCAAGCACCTAATCTCTTTTTAAAGAGCTTATTAATGGCTTTAAATTGAACCAATTGATAAGCCAAATATATATCCTTTACCAATGGGGGTACAATTTATTTAATTCCAATAACCTTTCTTGCTTTGACACATTTGTTATAAAGACAGATATACTCCTAATATAATAATGACTGAAAAGTGCCATGGTAACTAGATAATCAAGCTTTTTACGCCATAAACTAAACAATGTGCTTAAACTCCCTAATGCCATGAACAAATCCTGCATCTTTTGACTACTGCAGTGAGTGGGCTTGCTGCTGTTTCACAGTGGTATCCTCTCAGCCTCGTCCTGTCTCACGTTGGAGGCACCAGTAAATGGTAAAAGGCTGGTGGTCATCCGAGGAGCTGAGAGCACGCACAAAGGCCATTAACGTTTGTCATGTGGCAGAAAAAAACACTGGTGCGTCTGAATTTTTTATCTCTGCATCTGCTCTTTATATGCCTGCCTCATGAAAGATGCAGCTCTCCAAAGAGCCGCGGCACCGGGCTCGTACCCAGGCAGAGTGAGAGTGAGTCGAGCGACAGGTCGGACTGAGACCCTTTCCATAAAAACCTGCTTCACTGCACCTCTATTTGTTAACTGGCATATCCAATTTCTATCCCAGACAACAGCGGCCTCTGCCTGTCAGTGGGTTTATTTCCTGAAGGCCCAGCTTCTGTGATGTTAAGTTTTCATTTTTATTATTTATTAGTCAAGTCACAAAAATCAATTAACCCACAGAAGCCTAGTGTAATATTATTCAGTTTTAACTGAAATAAAATAAACATGTGTTTTTCCATTGAGACCTGTATTTACAAACTAATAGGTCCCATTGTTGGTTTTGTCTAGTAGGATTTGTGTAGGCCTTTTTATCTGGCCATACACTTTGCAGCCTTTTCCCTTTTGCAGGCCATTTGTTTACAAATACAGACTATTCAAGCAGCAAGTTTGGAAGAGAAACATTTTTTGTGTATTTTGTACAAATAGGACTCTGTAGGTTCCAGTGTGTTTGCTGTTTATTATATGTGCCAAGGGGTTAGAGTATGTCACTGGTAGAAGGTAGATTATGTATTTTTGGGGTAAATTAAGCTATGATACTTTTAAGAACTGTCTCTAAAACAATGTGAAGCTTGCTGCAGTGATAGCTCTGTGTGCTAGAGTGTAATGATCTAGTATAAAAAATGAAGGTAATTAATCTAAGTGGCCGCAGTGTTTTGTTGTCTTCCTTGTCCTTTTTCTAAAACGAAAGCATTTACAGCTGCAGGGAGCTGACCAGAAGAAACACAGTCACTGTCGACGCAAACTGATAAATGTCAAATCACAATTAACTGTTTCTCAAATCACTTTATCAAATCAAATTGTATTTCAATCATATCCACTATTTTACACATTATTTTATTTGTCAGTTTTAAATGCATTTTAAGCATTTTTAATGCACTTTTAACACAAGCATGCAGCAACAGTGAATCCAGGAGTTTTACGGAACAATATTGGTTTACTCCTTGACTTAGTTTTTGTTTAGCCCTGGTCTTATTCCTTAAACCTGTCCTACTCTGGCTGTGGTTAGTCCTAGGTCTAGTTTAGGGCTTAAACAAGACCTAAATTAATCCTAGGTCGTGGCTGTTTTTTCTCTCAGGACTGCAGACAAAACAAATCTGTTTACACTCTCCTTGTTACCTCTGGATATAAGCCTGCTTTACGCACCTCCACGTTGTCAGATGATTCTGTCCTGTTCGGTAGAGTTGCTCGGGCGTCTTGGCTCCTGACCTCTGGTATGCTTTGGAATATTTTTGGACCTACTTATACTCACTCGCTGTTCTCTCCGTCTGCCCAGAACTGCCTTATGTCTCGCACCTTATGCCCTCCAGCCAGCCAGCCAACTCCCTTAGTCATACAACATAGTCGTAGCCTTCATAAAGTTTTGTGTCTCATATTAGATCTGCTTTTGCTTTGGGTTTTAACCTGATTTAGTTTGAGATCTTGTCTATGGTTTAAAACTGTTCTATTCCCAACTTAGATGTGATTTTTGACCAGGTTTCCAGTTCCGGCATTAGTACGAGCTGGACCTGGCTCAGTCCTGGTCTCCCCTCTTTTGCATAGGTATTTAAGCCAAGAGTCTTGGTTTAGTCCTGGCTTTAGCCCTGGTTTGGATCTAATCTAGTCCAGGCTTTAATCCTGGTTTATATCAGTCTTGTACCTGTATATTTAGGCCCAGCTGCTGAGTCCTGGTCACAGTCTATGGTGGCGGCCTCCTCGTAGACCTCATTGGTCTCTGTAGGCTCCTGTGGTCCTGTGGGCTGGAGGTCCCCCTGGTGGTGGTCAGTGATGTTGTGATGGGAACCCCCCTCTTCCATAGAGCCCTCTGCTCCGGTATAGAGGGGGGGTGGGGGCATGGGGGGCAGGGCGTCCCGCAGAACCGTATACTCATAGGTGATGTACGGGGTCCGGCCGTTCTGGTTCCACACCTACAGGGCACAGCCAGGGACAGGTGATTGCTTACTACAAATGGCAATCATAAATTAAAAATGTTTGATTTTATTATTCTTTACTCTGAAATTAATCTTGGTTTTGCCATAGTTTGGTTCTGGTCCCAGGTCAAACTTTGTTTTTCTTTAGTCCAGGTTTGCGTCTGAGTCTCAACCTGGTTTATCTCTCCTTAAACTAGGACTTGGGCACATTTGCAAACATTGGCTCTCAGTTATGAAGCTGGTTAAGTTCATGTCCAGTTGAGTACTGGCTAAGACTTGTGTTTGGTCCTGCTTTTAGTCTTTATTTGGTACTGGTTCAGTCTGGGTTTAGTCCTGATCTGGTTCTGGGTTACTCCTAGGCCAGACAATTCTTTCACATGTTGTAACAAAGATTATTCTTACAACACCTCCTCATTTTAGTGCAGACTATATTTTCACCACATGAAAACATAATAATTGTTACTTATAAACCCTGAGTAGAAATAGGTCCAGATATCTTGTGTAAAATGTCTGTTCTGCATTTAACAAGGGATTTATAAAAAGTCATACTTGTATCTCATAGTTGAATTAAACAAAATACTGCAGAACAGATGTTACCAAAATGTTAATGGCCTGGTCGATGGGTCCTTTAGCCACGATGTACTCGATGCCCGTCTCATAAACGTCCATTGGTCGGCGGTATTTGAACACGGTCCCTGCGGCATGGAAGTTCTGTGGGCTGTCCAACTTGTAGGCTCCGTTAAAGAAGAAGTTCCCGGCCTGATCGGTCACCACTGAAAACACGACATGAAACTGATGGAAACATGTTAAGTACAATATGAATACTTTCAAACCCGATTTCCAAGTTGGGACACTGTACAAATTGTGAATAAAAACCGAATGCAATGTTGTGGAAGTTATAAATTTCAATATTTTATTCAGAATACAACATAGATAACATATCAAATGTTGAAAGTGAGACATTTTGAAATGTAATAAATGTAACTCCTGATGTGGGAGTCAATAAGGCTAAGGAAAGTCGTTAGTGTCACAGGTGCTGTGTTTGTTGTTCTAGGGTGAAGCTCTTTTGATTTAGGTTTAAGAACATTGTTGTAAATACTAGGCAACATGAATCTGAGGCCACCTCCTCTGTTTAGAGAAAGCTTTTCCATTCTCACAAAAATGGCTTCCTTCACCCCCTTCTCAAACCATCTGGCCTCTCTGGCAAAAATTGGGACATTGCTGTCCTCAAAGGAATGTCCTTTGTCTTTGAGGTGGAGGTGGACTGTAGACTCAGGTCCTCCAGGATTGGCTCTTCTGTGCTGATACATCCTCTTGTGAAGCTGTTGTTTAGTTTCACCGACATAACTGTCACTGCACTCTTCACTGAACTGCATAAACTACATTATTCTATTTGTGGGGATCTTGACTTTAGGATGAAACAGTGTCTGACCAGCGTGTTCCCTGGTTTAAAATGGACTGGAATGTTGTGTTTGTCCATTTGGGGTATCCACAGTCTCACCTCTTGTGCTCTGTGCTGAAGAGTCCTGATGACTCCAGCTTGTGCTGCAGTGGGTGGTGGGACTCAAACAGCAAGTATTGATCCGTGTGTGTAGGCTTCCTGTAAACTTCTACTTGTAGAGTCCTGTCCTCACAGATAACCGTCTAAGAAAGCCAGGCGGTTGTCTTTGGCATCTTCACATGTGAACTTGATGTTCTTGTCCACTGCGTTGATGTGTTCTGTGAAGGCTTCTACTTCCTGGGTTCTGATTTTGACCCACGTGTCATCAACATATCTGAACCAGTGACTGGGCACTGCACCTGAGAAAGAGACCAGCGCTCTGTTCTCCACTTCCTCCATGTACAGGTGAGCCACAATCAGGGAGACAGGTGATCCCATGGCACAGCTGTGTTTTTGTCTGTAGAAGTTACCTCTGAAACGGAAATAAGTAGTGTTCAAACATATTTACAGTAAACTGCAAATATGGTCCGGGTGAGGTTTGTCCTGTCCTGTAAAGAAGTGTCCTGTATTAGTCTCTTCCTTACAACCACAAGTGCTTCATTGGTGGGTATGCAGGTAAAGAGTGATGTGACATTGAAAGAGTCAATTGTCTCATCTGTGTCTAGTTGTAGATGTTTGATTTTGTTTGTAAAGTCCCGTGAGTTGATGATATGGTGTTGTGAGTGGCCTACCAATGGAGCCAAGATGGTGGCCAGGTCTTTGTCTATATTGTCATTGGCTGAATCTGTGCAGCTTACTATGGGTCGTAGAGGAATTTCTTCTTTGTGTAGTTTGGGTAAGCTGTAAATACATGGAGTGGTGTTCCCAGGACAGAGCCTGTAAAACAGAGGTTGATTAATGACATGGTCCTTTTCCAGCCTCTGCAGACAGTCTATGACCTTCTTCTTGTACCTACTTGTTGGATCTCTTCTCAGTATCTCATAGGTGGTGGTGTCAGTGAGTAAGCTGTTAATACTGGACTTGTAGTCATTTGTTTTCAGGTTTGGTTTTAATGGAAACTCCTCCCTCTAGAGATATAAGCTCAACTCTCTTACCAGTTGAACTTGGAATTAGAGACGAAACGAAAACTGAGTCCAGATGTTTTTACTGAAACCTTTTTTCAAGATGTCCTGGATGACTGAGAACCTTCACAGACATGTACATAAAAGGAACAGCTGGAGGACAAATTTATAATAATAACCCTAACTGTTCAGGTCAATGCAACATGCTTGGGTATAAAAAAAGCCTCTCAGAGTGACAGAGTGTCTCTCAGAAGTCAAGGGCCTTTCCCAAATACAGCAGCGAAAAATAATGGCGCAATATCAAAAAGGTGTTTCTCAGAGAAAAATTGCAAAGAGTTTGAAGTTGTCCTCATCTACAGTGCATAATATCATCCAAAGATTCAGAGAATCTGGAACAATCTCTGTGAGTAATGGTCAAGGCTGGAAAACCAAACTGGATGCCCATGATCTTCGGGCCCTTAGACACTGCATCACAAACAGGAATGTTATTGTAATAAAAATCATAACATGGGCTCAGGAATACTTTCAGAAAACATTGTTGGTGAACACAATCCACCGGGCCATTCGCCGTCGCCAACTAAAACTCTATAGGTCAAAAAAGAAGCCATATCTAAACATGATCCAGAAGCACAGGTGTTTTCTCTGGAGCCAAGGCTCATTTAAAATGGACTGTGTTAAAGTGGAAAACTGTTCTGTGTCAGACAAATCAAACTTTGAAGTTCTTTTTGGAAAACAGGGACGCCATGTCATCTGGACTAAAGAGGACAAGGACAACCCAAGTTGTTATGAGCTCAGTTCAGAAGCCTGCCTCTCTGATGGGATGGGGGCATGAGTGAGTGTGGCATGGGCGGCTTACACATCTGGAAAGACACCATCAATGCTGAAAGTTATATATTCAAGTTCTAGAACAACATATGCTCACATCCAGACATCTCTTTCAGGGAAGACCTTGCATTTTTAAAATCAACTTATTTTTTCCTTAGATTTATACATTTTTGCATTCTGTTTTTATTCACAATTTGTTCAGTACCCAACTATTTTGGAATCGGGTTTGTACTTTGTGAGTAATAAGGGATCACAAACCGAGAACATCAGCAGACTTCTTCCTCTCAATGATCTGGATATCCCATGATCCTTCAGGGATTTGTGTGATGAACGTGTAACCTGCAGTAAAGAAATCATCTCTAGATTAAAAAGTATATTTACATTTAGCAGATGCTTTTATCCAAAGCGACTTACATTAAGCTACTTATTATCAGTGTTACAGTCACTGGAGGTAAGGTGGGTTAAGTGTCTTTCCCAAAGACACAATGACAGAATGAACTGTGGGGAGAGTGGGAATCGAACCGCCCACCTTCCGGTTGAAGGACGACCACTCTACCCACTTGGTGCATTGGTAATTGTTCTTTACAGATTAAATGAGCAGACGATGGAGACTGAATATGATTTTAGAATAAAAGGTCAGGTTTATTTCTTTGCAAGGAATCAAGCAAATACATGTCAGACAAAGATACAGGCTGATGGTTTTTGCTTAACAAAGTAAACATTACATTGCATTTTATATCAGACGGTTCAGACAGTGTTTTAGGAAGAGACAATGGTTACCGCCTCCACAGACCTACCACCCAGAGGCCAGGTGGTAATATGTCTAGGTCTATGTTGAAGGACAGAATGAACCGAAATAATAATGAAATAATAAGTGGATGGAAATATAGAATATAAAATTCCCATAACAGTAATCAACTGCATTTTTATCTAGAGATGCTCCAATATGAAAAGCATTTCTCATGGCCGATAGCGATCCAATAATCATTAATTGTACATTTGACTAAAAACGCTAGTTTAGTATCCAAATTACTTCTAGCCCTTTTTTAACTGCTTTAACTGTATAACAACAATGATTTTCTGCATCAATTATTCTAAAGTGTCTCTCAGCTCACACAAATGCGACCATGTTACTCAAAATATTGGCACTACTTAAATTTAATTATTGGGATAATTAAAATGATTGGCATTAGAGCAGCTCCATGTTCAAGATTCAAGATTCAAAAGTTTTTATTAGTCACATACAGAATATACAACCGGCAGTGAAATGTAAACAGGTCCGCTCCATGGACAGTGCAAATTAATTGTTTACATTTGTCTGTACATCATCAAACCTAAAACAGGCCCAGACCTGTCAGTACTGCCACATCATTGGACACACAAGTTTGACCACAGTTCAGCTGGAAATACTTTCAGTTCAAGATAGAGTTTCCTGAGTTTCTAAACTCCCAACTCTTGCCATCTGCATCACAAGGTTAATAAAGATCTACAGTCTCCCAAAACATTGAGAGATGAAAGCATTTTCTACTGCTTTTATTTTTATTTTATTTTTATGCTCCAATCAAAATAATTTTGAATATTGATTTGGATCAAAGCCCTGTAAATGTGCTTTTTCTACTAAGCTCATCATTTTTCACATATTTACAATATGTTTCATTTGTTAGCTTGATGCTAGTGCATATTGAAAAGTGAAATGAACACATAAATGGATAAAAGCAGTGCCGTGGCATTATTTTAGCCAGATTTGGATTACGTGACTACTTTCAATCACAAAACAGGAACAGTTACAGTTACATTGACAAACTACTGCAGCTACAAACTTGAAATCTGCATGGGCTTTATGGAAAGGAAAAAATGGGATCAAAGGCTAAAGAAGTTTTAAAGTTTCAGTTTTGTGGAGCTTTCTTACCCAAAGTAGTGGCTCCTCTTCGGTAGTTCCCAGTGACTCTGCTACAACTGCTGCCGTCGCCCTGACAAACTCCACATTTATCCAGCGTATGAGAGGAGAACAGTACACCGTCACATCCGATTGGCTGAAAACACAAGCTCTCACTTAGGGTCTCAGTAGGAACTATTACATTAGTATGTTGAATTACTTTAACAAGGTATTTCAATAAGTTTTAGGTGGATTAAAACAGGTCTTAGGTGGATCCAGACTGGATTTTATTTGGATTTGAACAGATTTTAGGTGAATTTGAAACAGGTTTTATGCAGATTTGAATGTAGTGCTCTGACCTCGCACTGTCCATTGACGCACACTCCACGGTAGCTGCTGTATTTGCAGGACGTCCCATCACGTGCCGCCACCATGAGCTGCCTCTGACCGTCGATTGTGGTACAGTGGAGGTCACAGGGGTTACTGGAAATGTGCACGTAGTCGTCTGAAATGGACAGAACCATCAGAATCATCAGAGTGTATGAATCATTCACCAAGTCACAGGTTAATATGGTATCGTATAAGTATTTTAAAAAGGGCATATTTTTAAATACATTAATAAATGAGGCTAGATTTTGTGTGTATATATGGCTTAACTTACTTATTTTAAAAGGTATAGTTTGTAGTTTTAGGAAGACTATGGGGAAACGTTTATGATAATAGGTCAAAATTGTATTTATTTAAGCATTATTATGTATTTATATATTTAATTCTAGACTTGGTCTGTTCTCTCTGGACTCAGTTTGTCCTCTCTCTGGACTACATCTATCTTCTAAACTCTTTGCTCTCTCATCTCAGTCCTGCCTTTTTCTGGACTCAGTCTGTCCGATCTCAACTTGGTCTGTCCTCTCTCTGGACGTTGTCTGTCCTCTCTCTGGACTTTGTCTGTCCTCTCTCTGGACACATTGGGACTTTAACCTGAGACTACACATGAAAGTTGGCTTAAGGCTACTTTCTTTCTGTACACAGGACGCCCGTGTAACTCTTCTAGCTGTACTTCTGCCTGTGAATCTGAGAGAAACAGTCTACTCCGCTCGGTTTGATGTTAAAAAGGTGTTTTTATTGTTTTTTTTTTTACCTGGATACAGAGGTTTCCATTGGTAGTTCCGCCCGTTGTACTGCTGTGAATTGAAGGACCAGCACTGCTCCTCTCTGAAGCTTCTCCCAGCCGCTGGGCACTCCTAAAACAACACCAACAGTCTGTCTAACTGTATGCTACACAAATAAACTCCACTACAGCAATTATTTTCACAGGAAAAGCCACACCCGGCTTCACTTTCAGACCACACTCTGCTACTGTGGAGAAAGAAGACAGATGGGAAATAACCTGAGAAGCAAGGGGCTCAGTCAAATACTATGGCTCTCAGATTTTTAGCATATACTGTACTGTACACTGTATTGGTGTGCAGTTGTATTAGGGTTTGATTCCCATCCAGGGCAAGGCCTTTCTGTGTGGAGTTTGCATGTTCTCCCTGTGTCTGCTCCGGTTTTCTCCGGGTGCTCCGGTTCCCCCTACCACCAAAAACATGTACAATACGTCGACACTCACAAGGGACTCATGTGGAGCAAAAAAATTAAGGGTTAAAAAGGCAGCAGGTTTTTTTTTAGATTTGAACAGGACTTCAGGGGATGTGAAAAGGTTACATTTAAACAGATCTCAGATTGATTTGAATAAGTTTTAAGATGGATTTGAACAAGGTTTTAGTTTGATTTAATCAAATATTAGGTGGAGGTACATTTTAACACATTTTAGATGGATTTGAAGGGGTTTTATTTGATTGTGAACAGGTTATATTTGTATTGGAACAGGTTTTAAATGCATATAAAGAGGTTTTATCTCAACGTGGACAGGTGAATTTTGATTTTCTTTTTATTCTATAAAGTAAAGGTTGTGTACAAAATGGTAAATGCATGCTAAACTGGTACATACAGATTTTAAGGACTCCTTCAGCGTCAGTCGAAACATGAATAATAGGATGAAACAGGTTCAACTCACTCTGGTGTTGCATAGGTGGTATTTCCTGGCCATTCCTGTGCAGGTCATGTTGTCTTTTCCAGCTGCCACCTTCTTTCTTTGGACAAAAAGACAATGCATCAACAGCTGACCAAAATGTTATAATCAAGTTCAAGGTGCAAAGCATTCCCGGATGGGACTACATATTACTGCCAATAACAAAATGTCCTTCATCAGTGCTTTCTAATACATTGAATTCACTTATTGGGCTCCTCAGACTTGGCCCTAAAATCTGACTTAGAGGTCAAGTTTGATGTGGCAGCCTTTGCCCTGGTTATGTCCTGGTTGTGTCCTGAGAGATTGGATTTATAGACACATTTGGAGGTGTCCTGTGGACCACAGGACACCTCCAAATGTGTCCATTCACACCTTCACAGAGATCTGAATATATCCAGAATGATACATGGACCATGCATCATGGGCCTGATCTTAAGTGTGGATCAAGATGGTCACAGTTAGCTGTAACTACTTTGTATCTGTTGCTAATGCGATCCTAACAGCTGCTGAAGTCAATCTGATAGCCAACCTTTGCTTGAGGCAGTGTCGCTCCTGGGACATGACCCCCCCTCCACACGTCCTGGTGCAGGCCGTCCACTTGGCCCACTCTCCCCACCAGTATGTAGTCACCTCTAGCTCCTCCTCCAGGCTGTTGGACGCCACTGCATCCTCCTAAAAAGACAAACATTCACTCAGCCATTGAAAATAACAATTGGATGCTCCAATCCCCAGTGGCCATTCCTGGTACAATTACATTGCACTGCGAGAGGGGCTGGCCCTTTTTTTGTTTACTGCTTTTTGTGGGTAATGTTACTCATTCAAAAAATATTAAAAATGACACCAGGCTTGTGAGTATTGTCAGAAAATTGAGGCATATTTCAAAGCATGCCCATATTTTGTGTTTTAATTGCATTAATAACTAACCAATGTAAGGCATCTTTTTCAGATGCCTTCTGGACGTCTCCTTGGGGGGATGCGTGTCCCACCAGGAGGAGGCCCTGGCGAAGCTCTAGGAGATGCTGGAGTGACAATGTCTCTCAGCTTGCCTGGAAACACCTCAACCTTTTTTCCCAGAGGAGCTGGAGAAAGTGTCTGGGGGGTGGGAAGAATGGGCATCTCTGCTTCATCTGCTACTCCACAACTTGGCCCCAGAAAAGCGGAAGTTTATTACTTAGATCTTAGATGTATTTTAATTATTTTATTATCACTTTATTATCCAAGTTTTTTTGCTGGACAACCAGGGTTCTGACTATTGCTCTTTGTTTAAGTTTAAGCTCCACCAACTACAGCCTCAATAGGCCAAATCTCAATTTCCAAATTACTTCAGGTTAACTGAAAGGCATAGATATAATGTTGGATTGTTTATCTGAAAAAAATAAAGTATAGACTCTTTAATTCCAGATCACTTCTCTGACTACATAACTATATTTTATGGGACATATGAAAAGGCCGACTCCAATGGAATTTTCTGATGTCACGTAAATGGCCTGACTCAGCGCGGCTCACATTCCTGCTGTGCACAGAGACGTTAATCAGAGCGACAGACAAATGAAAAGGTGTGATGCCCAACAGCTGGGAGGGATAACTCCAAATACCACCGGCATCATCAGTTATTCTAGCTCTATTGGAGGTTAAGTCTGTCCAAACGGAAAGACACTAAGGTAAACAGTTTGTCTGCTGTTAAATAGAGGCAGGTGCAGGTGCTCTAGTCTGACGTGTTTCCTCCTAAAGTAAGGCTTCTTCAATGTCAATAAAGAGTCGAGGTGATTAACTCTAAAGAAATCCCTTGTTTTTGTAAAGAACGTAAAATGTAATTTGCCTAAATGCTTTAATATTTTGCATCCAACTTAATTGTGTTACCTGGAGCCCCTTGGTGGACAGATTTCCCACACACACGGCCAGTGTCAGAAAACCAAACAAAACCACAGCTGTCTCACAAAATTGTTCCCACGACGACGGTCTCATCCTGAAAGAGCCAACACATGACCGGGGTATAAATTACAGATTTTATAAAACTTGTTAGAAATGACATGACATGATTGAATCCCTTTTGTGTTTGTTTTCATCCCCATCTAGCCAGCCATAATTAATCAGAATAGTTGTAGATGTGCATGTTTGATGAATAGGGAACACCAGGCCTGAAACAAGGGGCAGTGTCAGAAAGCTGTTAAGACCCTGTCAAACTGTGAGTGTGCTAAAGGGTACGATTCAAATGGTCAACTTGACTTGGGTTGTGTTCATGTGATTAAAACAGAAAGAAACCGAAAGATGAAGAGTCTGGACAAGTTTGTGGTGTGGACAAAAAATAGACAGCTGGATTCTATAGCAGAGAGAGCAAACTTTTGTTGACATAGCACCAAAACCATAACAACCACTAAGATTTATCAAAGGCACACGCTCTCACTGCGCACCAGCATGTATAACAGAGAACTGAACCAAACAAACTGTGTGCACTGTAAAGAAACATTTCCTGTTGACGTCTCTCGATATCCTCACTGTGTCCTTTCTCTGCCTACTTCATCCAATTAAAATATAAGAGTGAAAAGTCTTGTAAGTAAGCCATTTTTGTTTATGTTTGGATCATTCATTTATGTTATTATTATAGATAAACTGGTGTCCACTCTACAGTACGTATAGGCTCATTACAGCTACATCATTTAAATATCAAATTTAAATTTTAGAATTAAAGCTATTTGTAGATAATGTTAAAGAATATCTATTAAAAGATGTAAGTATTTCTTGTGTATAGTCTGCACGGCCACCTTCTCTCGGGCCACTCCAGCTTCCTCCCACTGTCACTGTTCCTCAAAGTAATTCTTTACAGACGGCCTCTGAGAAACGTATTTCAAAATGAACAATGAGACCCAAAACATCCATGCGGACTACAACAAGACACTCAGATGGAAATATTAGCGCACTAATGATGTTTTGCAAACTTTCAAAACTGAGACATTTGGTCAGTTCTTTATATTTTTCTTTCTGGTTCCAAGTCCACAAACGTCTACACCACAATATTACTTTGCCACGAGAACACATTTGTGGTTGTAATGTTTCCTCTTCACTAAAACCACTCCTGTCCCGAGGCTGTTCAGGACGAGAGCTACCTGAACTAAACCTGACTAAAAACCCTGGTTTACAGAAAATCACACTAGGACCACGACCACAGACAGTTGCACATTTACAGCCCACTAAATAAGACTCTAAATGTACACAGCCTCTCCTAAAGTCTGACTCAGTCCAGGCTCATTATTCAGACTGGGAGAAAGCTGGACTTAACCAAGACTAAAGCCAGAAATAAAGCAATAGTAAACCAGGACTGCACCTAGACTAAACAATGAAATCCCATATGAAATACAAATCCTCAGTGAAAATAAAGCAGCTTATGTTGGATACTTTTTAGTTGTATGTATCCCTTTCTCTCAGTCTAATCTAATTTCCACGCCACATCTAAAAACTGCTCCAAAGAAATTAGCATAAATCAAGAAAATAAAGTTTCCTGACACTTCCATAAACCAAAGCATCACAGAGGTAATATGGCTGCTTTCTCTGGGGATTATTGTTTTTTAGCCACCACAGACAGTGCTGGAGCTGATCCAGCAACAGCAGCAAGCCATAATAAATAAATTTGATCATTTATTTTTATTATCCCTTTATGATTCCTTGTCAGCAGCATGATTTTTATGTTGATGGGGAAACCGGAGTACCCAGAGGAAACCCATCCAAGCACAGGACAAAAATGCCAACTCCACTCAGAAAAGCCCTGCCCGACCCTGGAGTCGAACCCTGGATAATTTACAGTGGCCCATATCTTCTGCTGGAGAATATAGTCGGACTAAGGCAAGAATTTAACATTTCTATCACCTGATATTTATCTAAGACAAATTGAAGGAACATTGTTTTATGCGATTTCAAAAATGATGTGGACAAATTAATCTGTTGTGTGTTTATCTTGATTTAATATGCATAGCCCTCTTTATTGAAGCTAAGACCAAGTCAAAATTTGTCTTTAGAAATGCTCCTAAGGCTGCTCTTGAGCCCTACAGCACGACTATAAGAGCAAAAACTGTCTGTGGCTACTCCTCAGCTGAGGGTCTGGCCCCACTCCAGACTCTGTAGTCCTGTTTAAACCGCGTCCAGCTGTTGTTTCTGGACTGGGTCTGGGTCTGAGCTCTCGTACACGTCACACATTCCTCGGAGACAGCCCTCAGCTTAGGGCTTTTCCCAGAAACACTCACACTCCTGCACGCCTCACTGGCTTTGGGAGGACACTCTGTGGTAGAATGCATTCCCAAGGCACTTTGCGTATTTAACCTGGATTAAACAGGGCTAAACCTGGGAATAAAACAGGATTACGATGAATTACGCTAAATGAGACATCAAAAATATACACAGAATATTACAGTTTTTCTCAATTGCTAAAACAAATTTTTCAAAATGGTCACCTTTTTTTTAATTGTTACTTTAATGACTGTGTTCAAGTGTTTTATTGCAAAGCACATTAAACACATTCTTGCTTAATAAAGCACATGTGACATTCTTAGACACATATGAGTCAAAAAGTGAGGCGGCAGGAGGCAGAAGTAAGACACAATTTCAGTAACACACTACAGTCTCCACTAACACATAGGGATTCAAAACTTACTGTGAAACTTCTGAAATTAAACCAATATAAATGCCAGTTCTGAGACACAAATGAGCTGCATCTTCTAGATTCTTTGAGGACAAGGACAATAGACTCTAAAAGATATTGTACTTGAATCTTGATATGCAAGCGATTTGTAGGATTTAGATTACAATAGTAAAGATACTTTGTGCACAAAGTTGTGCAGAGGATTGTAGACCAGGTTGGTTGCTACTGTAAGCAAAAACCTATAACTGTGTGATTATGAGTAAAATCCATCTGTTGGACTCAGCTGTGATGTGGATGAAGTCTGGTCTCACCAAAAAGACATGATGCTGAGGATGACTCTTTTCTTTACTGTAGAGAAAACTGTAAACTCCCATGTTTTTTGACTTTAGATATGGAAAAAAAAGCTGCAACTCTTGTAGTGGTCGTACTATTGATTCAGTTTTGTCTATTGAGCTGATGATAAACTAATAACGCTGTATAGTGTTTTGTTCTGTTGTGTGTGGTGTATGAGGAAATTGTGTCAGAGGTGTAGGGAAAAGTGTTTTCAGTGTACGTGGGGTGCACGTGGTTAGAGTAGTTAGCACTCCTGCCTCACAGCAACAAGGTTGTGAGTTCAAAACACGGCCAACTCCAACACCCTGGGCCATCTCTGTGAGGAGTCTGCATGTCCTCCACTAAATGTCAGCCCTGTGACTACCTGGATACTGTCCAGGTTGTACCTGCCTAAGGCACAAAGCTGCTGGGATAGGCTCCAGTCACCCATAACCCCGAACTGGACAAAGTGGTAATACATTAATGAATGAATGAATGAAATGTGTCTTAGTGCTTGGTCTGAAACTGGACTTGGTTTGGTCTTCATCTAGACTTAATTTGGACTTACTCTGGGCTGGTCTTATTCTGAGGTTGTTCTTGGTCTGGACCTGGTCTTAGTCATGACTTAGTCTTGGTCTGGACTTGGTCTGGTGTTGGTCTGGACATGGCACACATGTGACCTATACACATGCACACATTTATTATACATTATATTACCGTATTGGTAGGAATACAAACAGAGAAATAACACAAGCAGCTACTCAGCTGTCAACAAGACTAAATGTACCTGGAACAATGTAAAAGACTGACAAAATGACAAACTATTTTGAAAATGTTCATTTGTAAAGACAAAGGGATAATTGTTTCAGCACTTTCTTACGATAACCTTGCGCTGCAGCTGGATTCTCGTGAGATTTTGGAGTTTCCAAACTCGGGTTAATCCATCTTGTTTCGCACCAAGACAACTGCTTGAGTCGAACCATGGGCTCACCGGCCTCTGGTGACCAATGACGTGCCAGCATGAACAGGAAGAGGCAGGTTTTTAATTTGACAAATACATGTCCTCTTCTCCTCTTTGTTCACTAATACTAAAAAATGTGTCACTAAAGGATTTTCTGGACGGAAAAGATGTTTGTGCTCTATTCCTACTGGCTTTGACCTATCCTAAATACATACACACTCTTTTCATTGGCCAACCTCCTTGTTTCATTTACCAATTTAGTGTTAATTAACGTTCCTTTTTTATTATTATTTGCAGAGTCAATATGCAAAAACTGTTACTGTTAGCGTTTTGTTGTTTCTTCATATCTGTCGCACTCTGGACAAGTCGGAGAAAACCTATAACTTGTGAGAATTTAAATGTTATAAATCATTATTTGCATATCATATATAATATATATTTTATATTACAATTTTCACTTATTTTTTGCTGTTTTAAATTTAAATTTATATATATATATTTTTGTTAAATACAAACAATTACTCAACAATGACTGCCAGGACAGATTTTCAGAAGCTTATCTTGAGTGTCAGCTTATAATGTATTTCTTATAAGAAGTACAAGCAGGACATCATGTCATTTAACCACTTGTGAAAACAAGGAGGTGCCACTCTATCAAGATAACCCTTTTTGCAATAACCATGCCAAACATAATAGCTTGCTGAATAGCCTGAGAGCAGGTCAGAGTCTTATCAAAAGAACAATATTACAGTGAGTCCATCAGGCATTATAGGTCTTTCATTATACTGCCGTACGGATTAAAACTCTCAAACCAGAATTTTTGGTTTAGAACAAGAAAAGAAGGTGACCCAATGTACCATCACTTGATTTACACTTGTCCCATTTTTGTGAGAATAAAATAAAAATTCAGTGCAGCCTCGTCTTAGAGTAATGTAGACAGTTCAATTCAACTCTGAATTGAATATGCTGAAGTTTGATATTAATAGAGCATGATTTAATCCCACCTAAAACATCCATATGTCATCTGAGATCTCAACATCTATGTCGGGTTGTCGTGAAGAAAAGACTAACAAATTCAGATTGTAAATGACTAGAGGTGGGGTTTTTTTTTAAACGCTCATAAAGCTTGTGCTGTGCAGGTAAACTATTTAACTGTGGCAGAGATTGTCTCACTAAGTGGGAGATTACACCACACTTGCAACTGAGAAAAAGAAGATAAATCTTTGTTAATGTAGCAATCATTAATATAAATTGGACCTTTATCAGACCACTGGGAAAAGACAGAGTCCCTCATAGTCCCTCATAGCTGGACATAGCTAGCATATAGCTATGGCAATATGGGAATTTCTTACATTTCTGCCTAAAATCACCATCAAATGTGATCTGGTCTTTGTCAAAATGACACAAATAAAAAAAACAGTGCCTGCTTTAACTAAAACCACCTAAACATTTATAGGTTTTCATATTTTTAATGAGGATAACATGCAAACAATGACAGAATGGGCAGGAATAAATCTGGTTGCCCCCCTTTGGCAGCAGTAACTTCAACCAGACGTTTCCTGTAGTTGCAGATCAGCCTGGCACATCGATCAGGATCAATCTTGGACCATCTTTACAAAACTGCTGCAGTTCAGTCAGATTCTTGGGATGTCTGACATGAATCTCTGTCTTGAGGTCATGCCACAGCATCTCAATGTGGTTCAAGTCAGGACTTTGACTTGGCCACTCCAGAACGTGTATTTTGTTCTTCTGAAACCATTCTGAAGTGGATTTACTTCTGTGTTTTGGGTCATTGTCCTGTTGCAGCATCCATCCTCGTTTTAGCTTCAACTGTCTGACAGACGGCCTCAGCTTTTCCTGCAAAACATCCTGATAAACCTTTGAATTCATTTTTCCATTAATGATTGCAAGTTGTCCAGGCCCTAAGGCAGAAACCCCAAACCATGATGCTCCCTCCACCAGGCTTCACGATGGGGATGAGGTGCTTATGTTGGTGAACTGTTCCATTTTTCCTCCACACATGATGTTGTGTGTTCCTCCCAAACAGTTCAACTTTCGTTGTCCACAAAATATTTTGCCAGAAGTTCTGTGGACTTTCCAAGTTTCTTTTTGCAAAAATGAAATGTGCAGTAATGTTTTTTTTAGACAGCAGTGGCTTCCTCGTGGAGTCCTCGCATGAACACCATTCTTGGCCAGTGTTTTACAGATAGTCGATGTTTGCACAGAGATATTGGACTGTGCCGGTGATTTCTGTAAGTCTTCAGCAGACACTCTAGGGTTCTTTTTTACCTCTCTGAGTATTCTGCGCTGAACTCTTGTTGTCATTTTTGGTGGACGGCCACTCCTTGGGAGAAAAGCAACAGTGCCAAACTCTCTCTATTTGTAGACAATTTCTCTAACTGTGGATTGATGAACATCCAGACTTTTAGAGATGGTTTTCAACAATTCTTGATGGCAGGTCTTCAGAGAGCTCTTTTAAGGGAGCCATGATGCACATCAGACAATGCTTCTCATCAAGACACAGTTCTTACCAGGTGTGTGTTTTATAGTGAGCAGAGCAGCTTTAAGCCACTCCCCAGTGATTGGACACACCCCTGACTTAAATTGTTTGGTAAAAATTGGTATTAATTGCTCTCAAAGTCTCCTTAGGCAGAAGGTTCAGTTACTTATTGATCCCCCTTCTGTCATTGTTTGCATGTTATCCTCATTAAAAATATGAAAACCTATAAATGTTTGGGTGGTTTTAGTTAAAGCAGACCCTGTTTTTTCATTTGTGTCATTTTGACAAAGATCAGATCACATTTAAAGGTGATTTTAGGCAGAAACGTAAGAATATTCTCAAGGGTTCAGATACTTTTTCATGCCACTGTATGGGCACAGGTTACGCAATATAAAGTGATCTTTGAGATTTTTATTAGGAATATAAACTTTGGAGAATAACATTGCAGTTAAGGATGCTCCAGTAAGCATAGTTAAATTATCTGATTCAATCAGCCAGCAGTGATCGAGAGCATCACTTTCATTTTTCCTGAAGCAGAGACGGAGTACTCGAGTCCTGGACTCAAACTAAAGTCATTAAAAGGCAAATCCGAGTTGAGTCATCAAGGCTTATCCTTGAGTCAAGGTACAAAAATAAGCCTGATGACTCGACTCAGACTTGAGAACTGCTGCTCTCATTTTACTCCCAGCCCCTAAATGTGACCCACAAGTTAAACCTGAATGAATACATTTCAAGAATATAAGCCTATACAGGCTACAGCCTTAATTGATCAAAACACAATCATAACTCCTTTAAATGTGTTTGATTAAACAGGCTTATACAAAACAAAAATCAAAATCAATGTATCAGTTTGTTTTCAGATTTGTAGATTTGTAACTTTGGTTTGACTTGGACTCGACTTGGACCTTTTTTAAGTGACTTGGACTTGGACTTGCAGTTCAACTACAGATGACTTGACCTGAATTCGACTTGAAATTTTTTGGGGGATGTGGGCATCTAAGGAACAACAGAAGAGACGACGAGTGTTGGAATAAATTCTGTTTGGTCCATGTAAACGAGAGGGCCAATGTGTTAGTTCAAACGGTTTGTCAGGAGTTTAGCAACAATTTTTGGATTGCTATATAATATACTTAAAGGCCGATAGGACGTAACATTCTTTTTTGTTAAGAGAAGACAGATATGTGCATAAGGTTTCAGGAAAAATATCCTCTTTTATAAGGTAGTTAATCATGCGGCACAAAAGAGGGGTGATTTTATCTATATGGGCTTTAAAATAAACCTGAGCCTGTTTTTTGGTGTGTCTGCTTGAAAAGGACATGTCCACAGTAAATTGACTGTATCTCTGTAACTGCAAGATGTATTTCAATAATTCTAGTGTTAAAATGAAGGGGGCACTTGTGAGATTTCCCAGAAGGGAAATTTTGAATGTACAATGTTACAGTTTTAGAATAAATCAAGATGAAAAACATTTCCGCCTAAAAAACAAAACAATATCTGAATTAATATCCCTTTAGATGAAGGCAGTTGCAGCTCAAACACTATTTTAAATTACAGCCACAAATGTGAACATTTACCTGCCCCAAATATAATACTTCTAACGTGAAACAAAACTATTAAAAATTTTTTATGAAAAGGTCAGGCGGAGTCTCCATTATAAAGAATAGGGCAGAATTTGGCAAATTTTGGCACCACCTGTTTTTGTTTGCTGCTGTTTGGTCTGTGTTTGGAGTAAATGTAAATGTAAATGTGCTTGTAGCAGAGTCTCAGCTGATCAATTTGATGTGCCACTTTGTCATATTAGGCTTGGGGTGTGTAGTGTATCATGCTGTTTGTTTTGTCACATGTGACCAGTCCCCCAATTGGGGTTATATACTGTCCAGCAGAGGAGGAAATTGATGATTTGAATTGGTGATTGTGATTTTATTTATTTATTTAGGACAGCGTGCAATGTACTTTAAGCAGAAGCATAGATGCCTGTACCAGAGTATAGCTTAACAGCTCATTTCCGTCTGTGGTCCTATATTGTAGATGTCTTTAGTCAGCCTGAACACCTTTTAATTGTCTAGTAAGTATCTTGTCTGTTTTATCCTCCAACTCAAACTGCTTCTGTTTGAGTTGATGGACATAGTTGCCGACCTACTTTCCGAGAATCTGATTGTACACAAACCTAGATTTTAAAAAAACATTGTGGTCATCAACAGACTTTTGATTCCTCTGACAGGATGTTGGAGTTTATTCTGTGTTTGGAGTTAATTACAGTCATTAACCTGCAACTAAATGAGCAGCTAAGTGCTAGCGTCACATGAAGCTACTGACAGGGCTTGTGTAAATGAGGCGCATGTGTTAATAAGTAAGCATAAAGAAAACTATTGTCAGCATGTCATGTTTCTATTGAGTGAACCACTCATTCATCTGAAGAAGGCAGCTCTGGTGAGTGCTTAGAACGACTGCAGTAAAGCCAGCCCTCACTTGCATAGTTTATTTTTGTGCATAAAACAGATTTTGTCGGTGATGACAGTGTGCGTGTGTTCTTGTTGTTGATAAGCAGCTGGACTTACAGAGCAGTATGTGTGTGCGTTTGCAGCAGTACCGTCTGAGACCACTTACAGTCTAGTCTGTGTCAGTCTGTGAAGGCCTGGTCGGATGGAGTAGTCTTCAGGGTGAATCTGTGAATTTGTGTTGAAGGGCGTTGTGCGACAGACTCAAGGCCTCAGTCTGGACCAATGGTCTGGACTCTGCCATTTCCTCTTTTACACAGCGGTCTTTGTTTGAGACAGACGCAAAGGAAACATGCACTGCTGAACAAGGCTTTAAGTAGGAGCAGCTCTTAAACAGGTAGAGTGCACTGAAGTCATATTCATTTTTGTCATCAGAGGTATTTTAAAACCTCAATATTCCTTTGACTTCATTGAAGGGATTATATCGGATTCTAGTGTATGCCGGGGAAGTCACTGCACAATGAGGTTGTACATAGGCAACTTCCAATGAAACCTGGGAAACCTACAGATTTAAAGGTATTATTCCATTCTGTAAAATGAAAATTGCTTGGAAAATAATAAAAGTGTCTAGTCAATAACGTATATTGTCTGATATTTGAAACTGAGTCAGAAACTTGGTGATGGCTACACATGAACCCTGATAAAAAACTGCTAAGTAAGATTCAATTTGGAATTGTTAAAAAAATGGTTTCCTATCAAGTCAATAAATTCCACCTTGATGACAATAAAGTAATAAATTTATTGCACCATCCGTGGAGTGACTGAAGCTAAAAAAAATTGTTGCTGGATGAATGAGTCCTAAACAGAGAGACGGTCCTCAGCACAGACTGGAAAAACTGGACCTGACTGGAGCAGACTAGAGCAGACTGGACCAGTCTAGAGTGGACTGGAGCAGTCTGGAGCGGTTTAGTGCAGAGTTAACTGAGTGGACTGGAGCAGAGTGGAGCAGACTAGAGCGGGCTAGATTAAAATGGAGGAGACTGGAGCAGACTGTACCAGAGTTGAGTGACTTGAGAAGACTGGACCAGACTAGAGTGGACTGGAGTGGACTGGACCAGACTAGAGAAGACTGGACCAGACTTTAGCGGACTGGAGCAGAATGGAGCAGACTGGAGGGGACTTTTATTTTATTTATTTATTTAAGAAAATAAAAGGGGAACAATGCATATTAATGAACATTAAAACAAATGTAAATATGCCAGATTATAGCCCTAGGCAAATTTCCATCTGCAGATCCCCTGGCAGGTAGATGTTACACAAAAAGAAAGAAAGGGAGAAATACAAAACACAATAAGGACAAGTACAGACACCCCAATACAACAAAGTCAATATTATTTTAGACAAAGAAAAGTTAACAATAGAGAAAGAGAAAGAACAAGAACATAAATATGTTTAAAGTTACATCTGTACTGTGCTTACTCTAGGTAGGTATGCAAGTCTGATTAAGTATAAATTTGGGATATTGCACAAGCCTAGCTTAAAAACATAATTTGCTAATAAGATGCAAGTCACATATGATCACATGTTTGAGTGTCTTTTAGCCACAGTTTCAAAAGTGTTTTAAAAGAAAGTAAAGTTGTAAATTCTCTCACTGAGAGTGGAATACTGCCCTGAAAATGATGTTTGTCTGAACGGGAGCTCACAGTCACCTCTGACAGAGGCTTGCGTCTCTCAGAAGAGATTTCTGTTTGATAAACTCATTCAACGAGGGAGGAGCCAAACCATGAGTAACTTTGTAAATCAAACAGGCAGATTTAAATATTTAAAATTTTTAGACTTAGTAAACTATATTTATCAAGAATATGGCAGTGGAGGTATGAAAAAGGTCTCTCGTCTAAAACTTTCAAAGCCCTTTTGTAGCATGATTCAACAGGTTTAACAACAGAATAAACAGCGTATGACCAGCTGCTAATGCAATACTCAATATGAGACAGTATCCCCTTACTGGAAGTAAAGGTGTTCTTGGTTTGGAGAAGAAAATGAACACAGTCTTTTTTAACAGTCAAGCATAAACAAGAATCAGTTATCCAGTTCTGTAGATTATCTAGCGCTTTTAAGAGTTGTTGGCTAGCTTCATGTGGATTTTTTGCATAGGTGAAAATTACTGTTTCGTCAGGATACATAATAGGATAGGATACATTTTTACACACATGAGTGGACTGGAGCAGACTAAACTAGAGGGGAATAGAGCAGACTAGAGAAGACTGGACCAAGCTATAGCGAACTGGAGCAGACTGGAGAAGACTAGAGCACGCTGGACCAGACCAGAGCAGACTAGAGCAGACTATAGCAGACTATAGCAGACTATAGCAGACTATAGCAGACTAAAGCAGACCAGAGCAGACTAGAGCAGACCAGAGCAGACTAGAGCAGACTAAAGCAGACAGCCAACAGCTGGTGGAGAGTGTCTGGGTTTGTCTGGCTCTACACTGCACTGACAGGTGTCTGAACAGCACCTGGACCTCATTACGCTCCAGACTCTACACGTTTACCTGTCTCCTGGGAACACTCAGTGGACTCCTTTACAGTTCTTTCACATGGACTTTAGATATTTTGATCAGCGTTGGTACAAGTAAACATAATTTCCTTGCCTCAGAAACCTAATGTCTCTACCTGGAGAACTAAGTATCCAAGTTTCTGGCAGATGCTAAATCATTTGTGTGACATATAACACAACAAATGGCTCAAGTGGCAAGCTTATTTACTAAGCACAATTACACAAAACTGTGCACACAGCTGTACCACACTTAGTTATTGTGCATCCTTGTGTCTCATAAACTTTTGAACATTATCACATTTGCTAAGGGACACTGTATTCATGACGCTTTTTCATTTCATTTACAACTTATTTTTCTGTCCTCGTTTCTCCTGTTTCTGTAAATGTGGCAAAGCCATGTCTCCAGGGTAATTGTGCCATTTAACAGCACTAAGCTTGCTGTATTTTGTATAACACAGTTATAAGAATCAAAGACACAAGTATTTATTACATAAGCTCCTTCTCTTCTCTCTTTTCATTGCAGGACATTCGTCTGATTATAATTTGGCGCACACAACAGGAGTGGTAAAAGAGGTGTAAAAGAGGTGAGAGCATATATGATACAATTCAGGGAAATCAAGTGGAGCGGTACTGCATTAGTACACAACATTAACAGTGTGTTGTTTTTTTGTTTGTTTGTTTCAAGCAGCACACAGATATACATACAAAAACAAAAAGCAGGAGAAGACTAAGAGGGACATGGTACATGGTACACTGTCCTCCAGTACACATGGATGATATTTTACAATTAGTCAATTAGCAGACGCTTTTATCCAAAGTGACTGACAAGTGAGGAAAACAAAGGAAACAATTTTAACAGCACAAGGTAACACAACGCGTAAGTGCACAAAAAACTAGTCAGTTAAAACCTGGCACAGTATACAAAGCTAAGGATAGGAAAGACCGAGTGAAGATATGAGGGGGCGGAGCCAGTGGTGGTCTTGTAGGCCAAGAGCATGGCTTTGAACTTGATGCGGGCATCAACTGGGAGCCAGTGTAACCCAGTGAAGAGAGGAGTTACGTGCGCTCTCTTTGGTTCTTTAAAGACCACTATTGCCGCTGCATTCTGAATCAGCTGCAGAGGTTTGGTTGTGCAGCAGGGAGTCCAGCCAGAAGAGCATTGCAATAATCCAGTTTGGACAAGACAAGAGCCTGGACTAGGATTTGCGTAGAGTGCTCCGATAGGAAAGGTCTAATTTTCCCAATTTTGTAGAGGATGAATCTACAGAACCTGGTGGTGCTGGCAACATGACTTGTGAAGTTTAGTTGATCATCAATTACCACTCCCAGATTTCTGGCAGTGCTGGACGGTGTAATGGTTGATGAGCCTAGTTGAATGGAGAGTTTGTTGTGGGTCTTTGGGTTGGCAGGAATCACAAGCAGTTCTGTTTTTCCAAGGTTCAGCTGCAGGTGATGGTCCTGCATCCAAAGTGAGATGAGTCACTGAGTCACTCAGGCCGAGACACGAGCAGAGACCGTCGGATCATCAGGTTGAAATGACAAGTGGAGTTGAGTGTCATCTGCAGCAGTGATAGGAAAAGCCATGCTTCTGAATGACAGAGCCAAGGCAACTCATGTAAATGGAAAAGAGTAGCGGTCCAAGCACTGAGCCCTGTGGCACACCTGTACTGAGATGTTGGGACTCAGAGACCTCGTTTCTCCAGGATACTCTGAATGACCTATCAGATAGGTAAGACTTAAACCATTGCAATGCCATTCCAGAGTTAACCCTAAAGGACTGTTTAGCTTTAGAGATGTGTGCTGTGTGAATAATCTTAAACTAAACTAGTTGGTGGCATAAAAGAGAGGATGAGGAGAGGAGGAGGTCCAGAACAAGACCCTGTCCACCGTGGTTGACTCTACTGCAACTGGGACGCTATAGGCAGTTGGGAAGTAAGAAAGTGTCTAAAAAGTGGTAAAAATCTGAATTACGAAGGTTAAATTTTGCTTTTATTGAATAAATGCTGCTATAACAAATGATGTCCGCCCGGTGCCACTGCTGTAAGCCAGGATTGGAGAGAGGTGGTTTAAAGAAGTGGTTTGAAAAAAACTACAAAGTCCAAAATGCTTATGAAACTGAGCCCATATCTATATTTAACCACTGGGTTGGTAATAGTTGCAGTTGGAGTGATTGGCAGAGTCACCTAGAAAGGCAAGAGGGGTTAGATTACTGTATGGACAGAGCTCCATCACTACCCAGTCGGGGCGCTCAAGCTGATCATAGTAAAAGGCCAGTGCACAAAGCATCGCAGGTTGGCTGCCCCATAGTAGAAACAAAAGTTTGGCAGGCCCAGTCCCATTACATTTTGGATTCTGAGCTTGTTTGTGTGGTTGCTTTTCCTGCCATAGATAAAAGGAAATAATTGAGTCCAGCTGCTGTCAAAACAAGCAGAGAATAAAAGAGAGAGTAATATGTACTATGCAACAGTTCCTAATGAAATTACATTGTAAGTAATACAAGAACACATTGAAACTTTATTTCAGTTGCCTAATTAAACTGACACATGCTGGTCCACTAGGCTTGTAAACACTGAATCAATGGCTGCCAAGAAAACCTGGAAAAGTGTCTATTCCAGCACTGACTATGTCCATTTACAGAGAAAAACAGCACAAAAAAAAAAAAAAAAAAAAAAGGGCAAAAAGGAAAGCAAAGTGAAACGCGGATTATTACCAATGCTTTTATGTAATGTTAAGCAGGGCTTGATCCACTCACCTCTTAAGCCCGACCTGGCCTAAGTGTGGTGTCCTTCTGTAGAACAGAGAGCACAACAGTACCCATACAACCACATTTTTGTCTACATTCACCAAGGTTTCTTTTTATATTACATTTTGGCTTCACACCAACTCTTAAGGGTTCAAACTAACGAACCAAACTATTAATTGCTTCTTTTGTTGAGAAGAACAACCTATTGGCTAGCTTATATCTGGCACATTTTGCGCTTTAATTGATTACGTGCCCATATCTATAACACTTTATGTGAATGTTGCAAACTTGTGTGCTCAGTTGTGCTGTGCCCTCGGTGACCTCTTCCTACCAAACCCCAAGAAGTGTGCCATACCTGAGCATAAATGAAAGCACTCACATTAGTCAAACATGCCCTTCTTTACGGTGTGAGTGCACCCTTAAGCTCGCTGTGATCTGAAGCTCTTCACTTACAGTCTGTAAAGACTTCCCCAGTGCCCCTTTAACACACTGTAATTACCAGACATTCCTCTGCCCAGCTCCAATAAACTAAACTACAACACTGGACTTACGGCCCAGTTCGTGAGAAAACTGTCTCTGAAGAAGAGTCAATAAATAGGTCAGAGTCCAAGTGTGAGCAGCTCGTCTTCTCTTTGACTTGAGACAAATAATAGACAGAATTGATAGAAACTTACCCATACTGACCCGAGCCATCAATACAAAATGTTGATGCATTAAAATAAACCTGTACATAGACTCGATAGAACTTTTTTAGGGAATAACCTGAGCTAGTTGCGAGACTGAGCTGCAGGCAGGTTTTTTGCTGTAATTCACACAAAACCACAATCCTGTGTTCTACATGCTGCTCTGGCTCAGACCTGCAACAGCTGAGTCCAGACAGACCCACACACACACCGGTCCATATGTCTCTGTGGGGACAAACACTGATGTAGTGCTTTCACATGGCTCTGTTCTAATGAGGACCACGGAGACCAGCATTGACCCACTCTAAACCAGGTTCACACCACTCTGACATATGTACTATGGCCAACACCAAATCAAGACTAAACCTGGGTTAACCCGAGACCAAAAAGGCTCATCTAGAATTAAATGCAAGACTAACCCAGATGTATACCTGGACTAGAAATAAAGTTGATGACACTAAACCTAAAGCAAGATTAAACAAGGACCAAACTAGCACTAATCAAAGGGCTAAACTAGTACCAAGCAAGAACAAATAACCAGGACTATACTACACCAGTACGGGTAAATCATTTGAATGCAATTTGAAAGTACCAGAACACAGTCTTGTATAAATGTCTTGGGTGCGTCAGCATTATTAAGGGGGTTTGTTATGGTCAGACTGGCTCTGGTTCAGCTTGTAAAGCATCAGTGAACCACAGCAGTCTCCTTCTGTTAGACTCTTACAACACTACAGTCCAAGACAAGACCGTCTCACACAAGCATCCACTAGACATTTTTGAATACACTCCTCATTGTCATGGTTTTTAAATGGTGACAGTTGTTCAAGAGTCTAAAGTCAAAATCAGCTGCTGAGCAAAACCAGGGCTAACACCAAGACTAAACATAGATCTAACCAATATTTAACCAGGACCAGACCAAGACAAAATCTACAGTAAACCCAGGACAGCAACAGAAGTGATTTAAAGTTACCAAAAACACTTAACAGGAACAAAAATAGGATAAAGCGGGTCTAAAAGAAGACTGAACTGTCAAATTGAGAAGACTGATAAATTGAGAAGACCAAACCAGGACTAAACTCAAAAAAATATACAAATGCAGGACTAAAAAACTCTAAAATAAGACTATACCACATGTTAAAACAAACTGTATCTTAGAGATAAAAAAGGAACTGTATAGTGAACTAAACAACAACAAAACTGGACTAAACCAAGACTAAATTGTATGTAAACTGTATTGTAATTGTATTCCAGATTCCAGGAATAGTTTAGCACAAAACTGAGTCCAAAACCTTGACATAGAACAAAACCAGGACTAAAACCAGGATCAACAAAGAAAGGACTAAACCAACAAGATTAAACCAAGAAAACCCCACGAGAACCTCAGAAATAAGCTATACCAGAATTAAATGCATGTACACCAAACCAGGACTAAACAAAGGGCTAAAGAAGAACTAAATCAAAGTCTAGAATAGGACTAAAATAAAAACAGACTTGCCTTGCATAGGTTTTAAAACTATTTTCTTTTTTTTTTTTGCTGTAAGTTAGTAACACAGAGGATTTGATATGCTCTGTCTGTCTAACTGGTATTGCTCAGGTCTAACAGGAGCAGCCGGTTGGCCCCCGATCGCCTCACTCACCTGGCTGCAGTCCCGGGGCTGTGTCTGGCCGAGCTGAGGATGCCGCGGTGAGTCAGAGCGCTAACTGCCACAGTTCACTCAGGACGAATGGCACTGAGAAAGGTGTATTCTGTCCCGAATCCTCTCCTCCTCCTGTTATACTGCAGGGGGAGGTTCACAGCTGGGCTCATGGGCATCACGTCCACTCATAGGCTCACGCTGTAATGAACGTGAAGGAAAAGGATTTCACAATTAAGTAATCAACTAATGGCAATATAATTGAAATCATACTTTCAGGGTTAAAGTAAATGCAGTCCTGAGAGCAGTCTTACTGTATGTACATACACACAAAGGCAAACAGGGACCAAAACATAAATACAAACATTCGTCTTAAATGTGTACATATAAACAGACATAAAGACCCAAACCAGTATCATGTACAAATCTTGGCTGTATTATAAGATGACCTCTCTGCCCTGTTGCATCTTCCAGTGTCCACTCGCAGTATTTCAGTAAAAAGAATTGCCTGCAGCACGAAAGTATTTTCTCCAAACATTGCAAAAAGTCACTGACTGAAAAATACTCCCACGAAACAACAAAAGAGAATTGGAGTGAGGCGACAGGTGAAAGGAGCGAGACCAAAGGCCCGAAATAAGGCAACGCTAGAGGGAGGTGGACCAAAGGCCCCGAGTGAGGAGACACTGGAGGTAGCTGGACCAAAGGCCAGGAGCAGGTTGATGCTGGATGGAGCTTGACCAAAGGACTGCAGCGAGGCAAAGCTGGAGGGAATACAAGCAAAATCATGGAGCAGAGGGACACTGGAAGGAGCTGGACCAAAGACCTGTATTGAAGTGCCACTGGAGAGAGTAAGACCAAAAGCCTGGAGGGAGGAGACACTGGACCAAAGGCCTATAGGAAATAAGACCAAAGAGCTGCAGCGAGGCATCGTTGGAAGGGTTGGGACCAAAGGCCTGGAGGGAGTGGGATCAAAGGCCTGAAAGAAATGGGACCAAAGGCTGGAGTGAGGCAACGCTGTAGGGTGCTGGACAATAGGCCTGGAGCGAGGAAAAGCTGAACCAAAAACTGGAGGGAATACAACCAAAATCCTAGAGCGAAGGGAGGCTTGAGGGAGCTAGACCACAGACCTGTAGCGAGGCAACCCTGCAAGTAATGGGACCAAAAGGCCTGGGGTGAGGCGACGCTGAAGGAAGCTGGACCAAAGGCCAGGAGCGAAGCAACGCTGGAGGGAGTAGAAGCAAAAGCTTGAGCGGAGGGAGGCTAAAGGAGGCTGGACCAAAGACCTGTAGGGAGTAAGACCAAAGACCTGTGCGAGGCGACACTGGAGGGAGCTGGACCAAAGGCCTGTAGGGAGTAAGACCAAAGACCTGTAGCGAGGTGACACTGGAGGGAGTAAGACCTGTGCGAGGCGACACTGGAGGAAGCTGGACCAAAGGCCAGGACCGAGGCAATGCTGAAGGAAGCTTGACCAAAAACCCAGAAGCAAGGCAATGCAGGAGGGAGCTGGACCAAAGGCCTGTAGTGAGATGACGCTGGCGTTAGCAGGACTAAAGACCTGGAGAGAGACAACGCTGGATGAAACTGGACCAAAGGCAAGGAGCGAGGTGACGCTGGAATGTTCTGGATCAAAGGACTGGAGCGAGGACACCTTAGAGGGAGTAGGATCAAAGGACTGGAGTAGGACAAAGCAGGAGGGAGTAAAACCAAAAACCTGGAGCAGGGAGACGCTGGAGGGAACTGGACCAAAGGCCAGGAGTGAGGCGATGCTGGAGGGAGGTGGACTAAAGGCCTGGAGTGAGGCTACGCAGGAGGGAGCTGGACCAAAGGCGGCCAAGAGCAAGGTGACACTGGAGGGTGCAAGACCAAAGGTTAGGAGCGAGGCAACCCTAGAGGGAGTGGGACCAAAGGCCTGGAGGGAGCTGGACCAAAGGCAAACATGGAGGCAATGATGAAGGGACCAAAGACCAGTAGCAAGGCAACCCTGGAGGAAGTGGAACCAAAGGGCAGGAGCGAGGCGACGCTGGAGGGAGCTGGTCCAAAGGCCAGAAGCGAGGCGATGCTGGAGGGAGTAGAACCAAAGGACTGGAGCGAGTGGAACGCAAAAGGGAGCTGGACCATAAACCTTTAACAAGGCGACGCTGGAGGTAGTAGGACTAAATGCCTGAAGCGTTCAGTGTTGCCACTGTACGAGGAAAGATCAAATACCTGGAGCGAAGCGACTCTAGAGGGAGTAAGAACAAAAGACTGGAGCGAGGCAAAACTGGAGGAAGTAGGAACATAGGCCTGGAGCGAAGCCACAGTGGAGGGAGCTGGACCAAGGGCCTGGAGCAAGGCAACGCTGGAGGGAGCTGGACCAAAGGACTGGTGCGAGGCAACACTAGAGGGAATAGGACTAAAGGACTGGAGCAGTGCCACAGTGGAGGGAGCTGGACAAAGGGCCTGGAGTGGGGCGGCACTGGAGGGAGGCTACGCAGGAAAAAGCTGGACCAAAGTCCTGGAGCAAGGCGTCTCTGGAGGGAGCTGAACCAATGGCCTATAGCGAAGCAACGCTACAGGGAGTAGGACCAAAGGCCTGGAGTGAGGCAACGCTGGAAGGATATAAACCAAAGCGCCCTAACCAGCCAAGTATCTTAACCAGACGTGCACCCTCACCAGACAACCATAATCGGAGCACCTTAACCAGAGGAGCACCCTTGCCCAGACAAAGAAGCATCTTTACCAGAGAAGCCTCTTCACATGAAGAGCACCTCTCACAAGAGAAACTGATGATGTGAGATTAATATAATTATCTAAGAATCTCAGCCTCTAATCAAATTCAGAAAATGTTGTCCCCTACGGTAGATTCTGACTGAATTGTTGCTTTTATAAACACATACTTTTCTATGTGTTTGTGCCTTTTTTCACACGTAAAAAGAGCTTTCAGAATGCAAAACGGATATTTTTTTAAATGTCTCCCAAAGTGAAGACTTTTCAAAACTCCATAGAGACAAACAATAGAGACAAAAACGGAGATGTAAGTAGACGTTACGGTTGTTGATGTGTGTATTGGACATTCGTGTAACAACTACAACAAAAACAGCAGCTGTGAACTGGGTCTATTAGAACTAATAACATATCACTGCAGAACACATTACAGGTGAACTAAGCGTTATTACATCTCTTCGGTCTGGAGCACTCATTAGCTTACTGTACGACTCAAACACATCGCTGGCTGAAAATCCTTCAGTAATAGATCCAGTCTTCTCTTTTTCTCCTGCTACATATTATTATTTAAATGCATAACATTATTATGCATTTTCCCTTTTAGGCCCAAGCTACAAACATTAACACCGCTTTCGCAATATTTTTTCCCCAACTGTGGTTAATGACCTTCATTAGATTCTGTTTCTAATGTTTTCTCATAAATGTAAATCACTGATAATCACAGATTAAGCTCTGTCCACTGCTGTCTAGATTTCAGTGCCACGTCTCAAGAGGGTTAGAGACAACTCATTCATACATTTTATTCAAAATAATTACCCTGTTAATAACTACATGGTAATTCTTTCTAAGAAGGGAAGAGGCCATGGTTAGGGTCTGGTCTTTGAAGCGCTCGGAGAATGTGGGTTGTGCAGTGAGAGTACTCAGTGTAGCCTTTGTAAAAATGAGGCAGTTGGAGCAGCAGCTGAAGACAACTGCCTTCACAGCAGAACAGAGCAAGCCTTTACCAGGAACAACATGGATCATCTGAGCCTTTTATGGAAGAATCAAACCTATGACAAAAATGTTAAGGCACAGAAGTTATATTTAAGCTGGAGGAGAGTGTCACTGCGGTATTTGCATAAAGGCCACTTTGAATATGTCTGTTACCGCACTACACAAAAATGTGAGCAAAAATAATAGTAGTATTTTAGAAATTAAAACTCTGAAATAACATGTTATTCTAGTCATTCTTCAACCATTAAACAAGAGCTTATTTCAGGTTTAAACTTTACCTGTAACCTGTCAAATTTGTGTCAAATCTAGCAGCAAGGGTTTAACTGTAAAAATTCAGGGACATTATAAAAGACATATAAAGTTTGTATTCATAAGCATAATTTTCTATTTGGAATGGCAGAACAAGGTTTATTATAATATACTGAGATGCAAATACCATCTAATTTTGTAATGAATTTTAGTTACTGGAGTCAGATTATGGTAATTTTCACATTTCTAACAACAATTAAAGTACAGTTCTGTATAAGTAAAAATAATTTTCTACAATGTTTTTACAATTTTGCTTTATAATTACTTTTTATTTACTGTTTATATTTGATATTACTGTCCTCAGAAGTACAAATAGCCTACCAGTGTTAAAAACGACTTTAGTAAAGTACTGATTTGACTTCTTTACTCAAGTAAAAATAAATAAGTATGGTCTCTGAGATGTATTTAAGTAAAAAGGTATCAATGAGACACAATACAATTAGGATCATTTGTGATCAGTTTTACAGTATATCGTGCAATTAACTGTAAGATCTAGAAGAATAAATTTAATACTTGAATTTAAAGCCATAAAAGTTTTTTTTATACATTCTTAATACTTTCAAAACCTTGGTGGTACTATGTTAATGATGTCTTTATAGGAAGCTTTTACATCATTAACTACTATTTTAACACAGTGGCGGTTACTAGCCTTCAGCTTGCTAGCGTTAGCTATCAAAGCCATGTCCTCTCATAGCATTGCTCACGTTGTAAACTGACAAACTCAAACAGGTCTCTTAAATATGGCTATGGTTGGCTTTCTTTCTTCCTCCATATCTCTGCTGAACATTCCACACTGGCCAGACAGCTTCTCTTATTTTTGCAAATAACTTTCCCTCTCATGTTAGTTACGTCTCTTACGTCATGTTGTCATCCGCAGAGGATGTAAAAGTAACAAGGCTGTTTTGACAACGTAGGGAGTAGAAGGTAGATATTTGTGTGAGGGATTAGTATTAATAGTTAAGTAGTTTTAAAACCCTGCATACGGACACTGGACAGTTGTCCTCTGTGTGGAAGTGTATTATAAAGTGAATGCTGCTCTTCAATTGCAATGAAATAGTAAAGCCCCTCTTTATATCATTAAAACTTATAAAAGTTGAAAGCAAAACAAACATTATTGGAAGATATAACTAAGAGATTTTCCTGTTGAGTCACATTCAGTCGCAATTTATAAAAACAAAACAGTTCAGAATAAATGTTTGTAAGAGATGGTCAGGATTATGTCTAACAATTATTTCATAAATGCAGCCACTTAATATCATAACATGAAGGTAACTGGGTTGGCCCCATATTGCCTCTCCTTGTTTCTCCAGTCACCAACAGCTGCTCCTGAAGTCCCACAGCACACTCCTTAGGCCCCATTTAAACTTTAGAGGGCCAACCAGACAGCTGGGCTCCTGACAGTCTGCCTCAGTGGGGCCATTTGAGCCTGGTGCTGGTCTACAGAGTCTAAACGTTCATTTTAGTCAGAGTATTTGTTGAGGATGGGTGCATTTATTGCCAAACTGTTGCTGCCGACGGTGAGCAGCCTGGTGTTTCTGCCCACGGCCAGCGTCGCCGCTAAACGGGGTTTTCATATGGAGGCCATGGTCTACTTCTTCACCATGTTCTTCACCACGGTAAGAGGGCTTTATCTGGGTCTAAACCGGACTTTATAAGGAATCAACCAGAAACAAAAATAGACAAACAAGGACATAACAAGGTCTGAGTTAATCAGGATTGCACAAGCTCTAAACAAGGACCAAGCGAGGACTAAACCAGGTCTAAAACAGGAGAAAACTAAATCAAAACAAATCCAGGACTGAACCAGGATTAAAACGTTAAAAAATGTTAAAACAGGCCTAAAATAAACAATGCTTAAATTTATTATAGAACGGTCCATTTGTAATTAAAACCAACATATTATATTATTTATTATATTTTAATTACATTATATAAGTCACGGTTTTTTAAAAAAAAAAAAAAAAAAAAAAAAACATCTAAAGAGGAGTATTAGGTCACTTTTGAGCTATTACTTCTGAGAAAAAAGTCTTGAACCTTTACTAAGCAGCTGAAAATATAAACTGGTCATTAATAATCAAAGTTATTCCAAGTGAAATTATAACATCTGCATTTTTGCTTTGAGAAAGTGTTTTCGTACTATATTACATTTTAGTGCTACGGCTGCACAACACATTTTATCAGAAAATATAGGACATTTTCATTTCTTACTTTAATCTCAGAATTGTGACGAACTCCAATCTGTTTATATATATATATATATATATATATATATATATATATATATATATATATATATATATGTATATATATATAAATACAGTATATAACCTTGTCTCTTTCTTTGCACAGATCTACCATGCCTGCGATGGACCGGGGCTCTCCATTATCTGTTTTATGAGATACGATGTGCTGGAATACTTCTCTGTTTATGGGACTGCACTCTCCATGTGGGTGACCCTTATCGGTAAGAACATCATTCCATGTTGAAAAAATTATCATTATCCCACAGACTTGCAATAGGTCTGTGGTTGCTGCAGGGACTGTTTTATACAAAATCCCACTGAGTCCAGTGCTTACGTCACAGAGGATGTGTAATATGGCGTGTTTGTGTTAATTGCACATATATTGGTAAACGGCAGCTTCTTTTTAAGCTGTATCGGAAAAATGTGGGCTCAGAGCATTTGGCTCCCTGACACTCGAACATGATCACTGAGGGTTTTAATAAATGACTGGGCGTTACAGCTGTGAACCAGCCGCTCCCGTTTCAAATGGCTTCCTGGGGCTTGTTTGTTTGATTAATAAATAAACCTAGACAGTGCACGGGGAGAGCGCCGTTGTGAATATTATCCATTAAGTCTGAGAACTCTCGAAGCCACATACTTCCCATGAGCCTTCGCAGCAGAGCAGTTGCTGTAACCCTTGGATTCTTCACAGTTGCTCTCCATCTGTTTAAGATCCACTGGTAGAAGACATTTAATGAAAGCCATTTAAATCACATGACCCTTTCATGGTGAAATCCTCTAAACTAGGACAGCTGATACATGCCGTTGCAAAAATCACCTTTGTGTCATTTCATTTTCACATATTGTGTTACATATTTCTTTTAATACCATGAAAGCTAAATGTTTAATTTATCAACTGATTTATTAAGAATGTTACTTCCAGGCAGAGATTGTGTTTAACATGGTGCTAATGACGGTCAAGTCATGCCATAACTACTTCTCCATAATGCACAATTATACAGAATCTTTAGATAAATAAAAATAAAGCCAGAAATGGGTCTGAAACGGAGTTGTATGTATTTTTAAGCTTACTCAAATATATGCCTGCTTAAAAAAATGACATGTAAAACTAATCAGCCCGAATTGTAAATTTTAAAAGTAATGTTAATTTACCATCTTTAAAACTTTATAAAACTTACAAATTCTTTACTGTCAGTTAATCCGTTCAAATGTATTCATTAACATATACTTTTACTACTTTTACAGATTTATATATCAATAAATTCAAATGTATTTTTTTATTTGACAACCAAAATCCAAACATCACAGCATGACCCAAAGGTAATAAAAAATTGTTCTGTTCTACACTCCTTCTTTTGATTGAAAAAAGAAAAAAAAAATTGCACTGCGGCTGCATTGGTGAAGGTCTTTGACCATCAACACCGTACAAAATTCTGTTGCATCAAAAAGTGTAATGACAATAAAGTATTGATTGATTGATTGATTGATCCAGCTGACAAAGGCATGGGTTTTAAATGTGCAATGCAAAAAAGTGAAAACAAAAAGTCTTCTGAGAGCATCAGTAGAAAAATGCCTATTGCAAAATGAAAATGATTCAGTTTGACTGACAGATGAAGTAACTCACCACTCCAACTAGTGGTACAAAGTGATAGCTTGATGCACCATCAGGTATTTAGTCAAAAAACCAGAGCTAGTGCTACTAGGGGACTGCCCACAGATATTTGTCAAGGCTGAACTCTATATTTCAAATTTAATCCATAAACTTCTGTCAGACCCAGACTAATGGAGCATACAGTCTTTAGTGTTACTTATACGCCCATTGACTTGTTTTGTCAGCTCTGGGGGACTTTGAGGAAACACAGCGGTCTAGTATCACCATGTTCGGAGTCTTGACCATCGCAGTGAGGACCTACCAGGACCGATGGGGCTACGGCATTTTCTCTGGACCAATTGGATCAGCCATATTCATCATCACTGTCAAATGGGTGAGCGGCTTAAACAGGCAAACTGAAGCACCTTTTGAAATGGCTTCCTGTGGCTTGTTTATTTAAACAATACATAAACCTAGAAGATGCACAGTGAGAACTATGTCATAAAATCTATCGATAAAGTCTGAGAACCAGAGCTGTTCATTGCAGCAGAACAGTTGTTGTGACACTTCTGCTCTCTTTATAGTTCTTTCTATATTTAACTGGTCTCTCTTAAATCAATGGCTGCCAAAAATACAAAATAAAGTGTTTATTCCAGTTGAAGGAACACTAGCTAGCACAAAAACACTAACTTCTTCTTTTCCATTTGGCTGTTCTCTTCAGTCACAGTGAATCATCTGTCTCAATCTAGCCATATCCCCTGCAACCTTCATGTCCTCCTTAACTACATCCATAAACCTCTTCTCTGGTCTTCATCCCTCTTCTCTCCCGAGAAAACCTCCACCTCTCTGGACTTTCCTTCACCTGCTCCTTCTCACTAACGATCACAGTGTCATCCATCCATGGAGAGTCCTGTCTGACCTCATCTGTCAGCCTTCACCATGTACTCCTCTGTCCTTACCACTGTCCTACTGCTCTCATACATATCCTGCAGCACTCTTAACATACTTCACCACTGTCCTACTGCTCTCATATATATCCTGCAGCACTCTTAACATACTTCACCACTGTCCTACTGCTCTCATATATATCCTGCAGCACTCTTAACATACTTCACCACTGTCCTACTGCTCTCATACATATCCTGCAGCACTCTTAACCTATTTCACCACTGTCCTACTGCTCTCATATATATCCTGCAGCACTCTTAACATACTTCACCACTGTCCTACTGCTCTCATACATATCCTGCAGCACTCTTAACCTATTTCACCACTGTCCTACTGCTCTCATATATATCCTGCAGCACTCTTAACATACTTCACCACTGTCCTACTGCTCTCATACATATCCTGCAGCACTCTTAACCTATTTCACCACTGTCCTACTGCTCATATATATCCTGCAGCACTCTTAACATACTTCACCACTGTCCTACTGCTCTCATACATATCCTGCAGCACTCTTAACATACTTCACCACTGTCCTACTGCTCTCATACATATCCTGCAGCACTCTTAACATACTTCACCACTGTCCTACTGCTCTCATACATATCCTGCAGCACTCTTAACATACTTCACCACTGTCCTACTGCTCTCATACATATCCTGCAGCACTCTTAACATACTTCACCACTGTCCTACTGCTCTCATATATATCCTGCAGCACTCTTAACATACTTCACCACTGTCCTACTGCTCTCATACATATCCTGCAGCACTCTTAACATACTTCACCACTGTCCTACTGCTCTCATACATATCCTGCAGCACTCTTAACATACTTCACCACTGTCCTACTGCTCTCATACATATCCTGCAGCACTCTTAACATACTTCACCACTGTCCTACTGCTCTCATACATATCCTGCAGCACTCTTAACATACTTCACCACTGTCCTACTGCTCTCATACATATCCTGCAGCACTCTTAACATACTTCACCACTGTCCTACTGCTCTCATATATATCCTGCAGCACTCTTAACATACTTCACCACTGTCCTACTGCTCTCATACATATCCTGCAGCACTCTTAACATACTTCACCACTGTCCTACTGCTCTCATATATATCCTGCAGCACTCTTAACATACTTCACCACTGTCCTACTGCTCTCATACATATCCTGCAGCACTCTTAACATACTTCACCACTGTCCTACTGCTCTCATATATATCCTGCAGCACTCTTAACATACTTCACCACTGTCCTACTGCTCTCATACATATCCTGCAGCACTCTTAACATACTTCACCACTGTCCTACTGCTCTCATACATATCCTGCAGCACTCTTAACATACTTCACCACTGTCCTACTGCTCTCATACATATCCTGCAGCACTCTTAACATACTTCACCACTGTCCTACTGCTCTCATACATATCCTGCAGCACTCTTAACATACTTCACCACTGTCCTACTGCTCTCATACATATCCTGCAGCACTCTTAACATACTTCACCACTGTCCTACTGCTCTCATATATATCCTGCAGCACTCTTAACATACTTCACCACTGTCCTACTGCTCTCATACATATCCTGCAGCACTCTTAACATACTTCACCACTGTCCTACTGCTCTCATACATATCCTGCAGCACTCTTAACATACTTCACCACTGTCCTACTGCTCTCATACATATCCTGCAGCACTCTTAACATACTTCACCACTGTCCTACTGCTCTCATACATATCCTGCAGCACTCTTAACATACTTCACCACTGTCCTACTGCTCTCATACATATCCTGCAGCACTCTTAACCTATTTCACCACTGTCCTACTGCTCTCATATATATCCTGCAGCACTCTTAACATACTTCACCACTGTCCTACTGCTCTCATACATATCCTGCAGCACTCTTAACATACTTCACCACTGTCCTACTGCTCTCATACATATCCTGCAGCACTCTTAACATACTTCACCACTGTCCTACTGCTCTCATACATATCCTGCAGCACTCTTAACATACTTCACCACTGTCCTACTGCTCTCATACATATCCTGCAGCACTCTTAACATACTTCACCACTGTCCTACTGCTCTCATACATATCCTGCAGCACTCTTAACATACTTCACCACTGTCCTACTGCTCTCATACATATCCTGCAGCACTCTTAACCTATTTCACCACTGTCCTACTGCTCTCATACATATCCTGCAGCACTCTTAACCTATTTCACCACTGTCCTACTGCTCTCATACATATCCTGCAGCACTCTTAACATACTTCACCACTGTCCTACTGCTCTCATACATATCCTGCAGCACTCTTAACCTATTTCACCACTGTCCTACTGCTCTCATACATATCCTGCAGCACTCTTAACATACTTCACCACTGTCCTACTGCTCTCATACATATCCTGCAGCACTCTTAACATACTTCACCACTGTCCTACTGCTCTCATACATATCCTGCAGCACTCTTAAGGCCCGTAAACACCGGGACAAATATTGGCGCGTGTTATTCGCCAGCGTTTTTCATTGCGTTTTTTTGTGTTCACACCCAAGCGATTTTCGCTGAAGATGAGCCGAGTGAATATGCAAATTCATTCCCTGACATTAGATGGCGCTTAATGTAAAACAGAAATACCCCGGTACACAAGGTGGCGCTGCGCAACTTTACACTTCTGATACTCGCTTTTCACTCAGTAGAAGAGAGCAAGTACTTTTTGTAATCGATGTTGCGTTTGTCATAAGTTCTTTGTGTTCCGACACCAACGAGACCAGCAGCTTTACATTCATCTTACCTTGTTACTTCTTCGTCTTATTTCTTCCCTGCAGTGTAGACGCTACTTGGCGTATATCTTCTTCGCCGTTACGTATGTGTGCTCGGCAAGACCGTTATGTGTTTGAGTGCCCCCAAGTTGTGTTTTACTGTAACTTCAGAAGCTCCAGACACGTGAGCAAAAGCGCCAATCTCATTGGTCGTATAGTTTTTGACGCAGTGCGTCAAACCAAAAAAACGAACCCGAGGCGTTTTTACGCGTGGCGTTTTTGAGTCGGTGTGAACACTCACATTGGCGCCCTTTGTTTAGTCACGAGGCGTTAAACGACGGCGAATAACGTCACCGAAATTCATCCTGGTGTGAACAGGCCTTTAACATACTTCACCACTGTCCTACTGCTCTCATACATATCCTGCACCACACTAACATACTTCACCACTGTCCTACTGCTCTCATACATATCCTGCACCACACTAACATACTTCACCACTGTCCTACTGCTCTCATACATATCCTGCACCACACTAACATACTTCACCACTGTCCTACTGCTCTCATACATATCCTGCAGCACTCTGAGAAACTTCACCACTGTCCTACTGCTCTCATACATATCCTGCACCACACTAACATACTTCACCACTGTCCTACCATTATTGTACATATCCTACACCACTCATACTTCTCTGCCACTCCAGACCTACTCATAGTAGAGTAGAGTTGATGATGACAAAATTCCCATCTGTAATACTCCGGAGACAACAATGAGGTCCCACGCAGTAGAGTTATTATTGTCGGCACGCAGTACAAAACCCAACCAGTACTGAACGTCACATAAAAAACCTGAGCTTATAAAGTCTTTCTAGATGTTATCATTCTTTTTCACAGATTTATGTGCCAAACTAGTTCCAACCAGTCCTGTTTGTTCCATACATTATGACAGATTTATTGTCCTGCATTACCTCATCTTCTGCACCTGCACCCTCAGCACATGCTGCACTGGGCCCTTGCCCCATCTTTTCATGTGTCCCTTCTTTATTTACTACTTTTTGGAAAGTCTCTTCAGAATTGGCTACAACTATTTGTGACTGGGCTTGTGAGTGTACTAGTGTTTATTTTGTTGACAAATCTAACTAAACAAAAACAAAATAAAAACTCTGACTAAATGTATTCTCTTCAACAATATGCAGATATGCATGTTGTATTGAACTTTTTTTTCTAATGGAAGATTAGCTGTTTCCATAGAGCACAGCTAATGGATCCAAATAAATAAACAAACAAATAAACAAACCTGAAAGAACAATTTAAATCCATCTCCAATGCTTCTAGCCTTGGTCCCTTTCCAACTGGTCTTTTGGAGACACAGAATGTCGACTTTCCTCCTCAGCATCATATCTACCTTTACCTGTCATCGTACCAACATTCAAATTTCTTTTAGTCCTAAACTCCCGCCTTTCTTATTTTATTTCGGCATATGAACACACCTTCCTCCTCAACACACCTTCCTGATTGACATTCTGAATTTGACAAAAGTTTTACGTCAGATTCCCTTTCTGACAAAAACCTCTTTGTGTAAAAAGTACACTGCCTTGTGACCTCCTGTGGCTAGATTCACAAAAACACTAACTAAAATAATCAAATGAATAATGATGGGCCCTCTTCTTTTGCTGATGTAGCTCCAAAAGATGAAACAACTGCGAGCTGTGTATCCTGAAAAGAGCGTTTACACTCAACAGGTCGGTCCAGGCTGCTGCTTTGGTGCCCTGGCCCTAATGCTGCGCTTCTACTTCGAGGTGAGAGCCCTCACACTTTGGAAAGACACATTTTTTTCAGAGCTTACTTTTCTCAAACCATTTTTTGGGGGGACTATTATTTCCCGGCAGGAGTGGGACTACGCCTATGTGCACAGTTTCTATCATCTGTCACTGGCCATATCTTTTGTCCTGTTGTTACCAAAGAAGAATCGATTTGCAGTGACAGGGCAGAGCGCCACTAAACTCAGCTGGTGTACCCTCTGCTGCTGCGTAAGACATTCCTCTTTTACAAGAACTAAACAACTAATCAGAAATTGTACATGAATAATAGTCTAAGTTAGTCTTGGTTTAGGGCTAATTTATTACTGGTTTAGTTCTGTGTTTAGTCTCGGTTTGGTTCTTATTTTGTCCTGGATTAATCTTGATATTCACCTGGGTCACTGATGGGTTAATCCTGGTTTAGGCCTGTGTTTTGTCCTAGTTTAGGTCCAGTTTTGCCATTATTTACTCTTAGTTTAGTCTGTTTAATCCTAATTGTCCTGAGTTAGTCCAAAACCCTTTTACACATTCAACGGACAAACTTGCCCACTTGGAGTGACTGTGATTATTGTTAATACTGATACCGCTGTTATTTGAACTTTTGCAACTTTATTAAATAGTAGAAAGTACAAACTGCTGAATGAGGGTGTGAATATAGTGGCTGATTTTGTTCACACATTTGGGTCATGCGGGTAAGATTTGGTGTCCAGGCCAAGCTTAGTGGATGTATGAAAAGGGCTTGATTTTGGGCCAAAGGTAAATTATAGTTTAGTTCTTTTTGTACTGAATTAGTGCATGTTTAGCCCTAGTTTACTTTTGGGTTTAGGCTTACTGTATTGTGATCAGTCAACACAGCTACATAACATTATTTTCTCATTTTGTTGGCTCTTTATGCGTTCCTTATAGGCCCATTGTGTTACTTATCTACCTCAATATGTAACCGTTTCAAGATTGAACATTTGCCAAGACATTTTAGGATACTAGAATACTATTCCATCAGACTGTGACTTTGTAGACATCTTATCTGAACAAATCTCAAGATTGTTAATAAGGGAATGAGAATATAACAGAATTTGTTCATTGTGTCCATTTTTGTAGACAATGTCCCCAGGTTCGACAAAAGAGAAACCGGACAAAAGCGAAAAAAAGAAATCCCGAACAGTGTGGACAATTCCCATGCTGACAAAATGTGATGCAGACCGAGACAAACCCACGCTGCCGCTGTACAACCCAACGCCCTCAACTCCCGTCAAAGGCTCCAACATCAGCAAACTCAAAGAGATGAACGGCTGGAAGTGATGGCCCTCTGCACCTTGAGAAGGAATACACAGCGTTACAGTCTTTCTGACGAGAACAGAAGCATGATTCCAGTTACATACATTCACCAAGTTGCCTTAGATAACTTCCTAGCTGTTCAATAAAAATAAACAAAATGGTGTGTAAATAGGGCACTTACAACAAACAAGATGGGGGATATGAATTTGTTAACACCAACTTATTGTCATAGAAATCAAATAAAAAAAAATGTAATAAGCAGCTGAACATAATAATACAACTCTGCTGATACAAAAGTTGAATTTACCACATTCTACCAACCACTTTATTCCTTAATGGACCAACCAATACATTTCTAATAAAATAGCATTTTAGGCTCAATTAGGTCATGCAAATGATTCTGTCTCAATTCACATGTTTTGTGCATCAAGTGGTAAATGGGATGCACTACTTAAGATTTAACAATAGACTCTTTTATCTTAGTTATATAGCTAACTGAAAGCCAACAAAGGGTTTAGTCCTGGTTCCACCTGGTTCAGGAAGTTGAGTGCAGTCTGGTGTTAGCATTTAGACTTAAAATACTGTTTAAAAGAAGAAGAATTTTGTAAAAGTCATTTCTGTCTTTTCGCTAATGGTTATTGTTTAAATATTGTTGATGCTGAGACATGGCCCAAGTTTGTCTACATGCAGCCTTAATATTTTTATGTCAGACACATAGGAATCTAAAGAAACAGGGTTTAGGAAAATCCTGAATCAAGGGTGAAAGCCTGATAAGAACATCTGTCTGCGGCGAGACGGGACAGTAAAACTGACTGGAGGATTTACGAGCAGAGCAAAGCGGCAGATGGTTTACCTGTCCAAAAGGTATAAATTGTATTTGTAGATGTTTCTCTGGGGAGGGTTTGGCGTGCTATCTGTCTGCAGTTGTCTGTCTCATTCAGGGGAAGTGTGGCAGATTCACCAAGGAGAGTTACGAGACAGTTACGAGACGGTAAAGCACCTTTCACTGGTTTATGTCGCCATAAAGACAAGTCGCAAAGCAGAGTTCACTTCATGTTTAAAGTGTCCCATGTAAATACTGTTAGGAATATGTATTCTTTATTTAAATAAGATGTAAATGTATCTTACTGTATGTATTTGTCTCAAGTAAAACATGTCACTTTTGAAGATTTTTTTTTTTCCGCTTTTCATTCTTATGCTCCATTCAGGATATTACTCGCAAACACAGCTGTGACTGGGATTTAATATACAGTGTTTATTGCACACATTGTTTTACCTATAGTTCAAACTTTAACGTTAACATTTTCTGTCTTGCCCCGGCCCTCCACAAGAGGCGCAGGTTCTGAAGTGGCCCCTTTAGAAATACAATTCCCACTTTTGCTTTTGGATGTGGTGAGATTAAACAGAAAAAAAATACTTTCATTCATTGATTCATTCATTTACTTTTCTTCACGGGGGCCAGGAGCCTATCCCAGCAGCTTTGGGCCTGACAAGGGTATACGCCCAACATTGGCCAGTTATTCACAGGCCTCAAAGTAAAACCTTTACTGCAACTGTTATAGGGTTTTAGTTGTGTTTAGTCTGTCTCAAAGATAATAAGGAAAACATGGTGATGTTTGTGTTGCTTTTAAACAGTTTGGAGTTTTGGTTGTGTATTCCTTCTCCATGAAACCTTAAAACACGGTTCAATTGACACAGCTAAGACACAGCCCCAGTGCATGTTGTTGGCTTTAACTCGGTTTAAACGCGGTTTTAACTCGTTTTCAGACTCCAAATATTCATAGAAAAAATAAGTAGAGTGTTTTTCTCCATCTTATACTGTATTGCTCCCCATTGTACAGACAGACAAGCTAGTAAAACACAAAGTTCCTCACAATAACATAAAGCCAGGTTGTCTAGACAAGATAATGTGCTCAGATTTTTTTGGCAAATTGTGTGCAGACAGTGGAGGACATAGAAGTATAAAATTCTGAGTGCATCAACGCAGATTTATTGACTTTTGCGCTGCAGTTTATGGCCTCACATATGTTTTAAAAGACCATTCAAATATTTCATGTAGAAAATCTTATTTTGTCCACATTATGCCTTGAGATGGGAAGTATAACCTGAACAAAAGACACAAAGTCCAAGTCCAGACAGTGTCCTCTTTGTGGGAAACTCCCATAATGTGTCTAACTTTAAAACACACAGGTAAATTGTCATATTTCACCACTGAGCACCGTTTTATTCCACAATATACGCCATCTCTCTAATGAATGACATCAAACTGGTTTCACTTCAAGGCCTGAGCAGCGCTAATCCAATTCTGCAGCACCGGGATCCCTTCCTCCTCCAACCGGGTCGCGTACGTCACCCGACCTAAAGACTACAAACCTCTGAGGGCTCCATAGACAAAACAGGGCGTCCGTGAGCGGGGCAGAGCTCCACCAGGGAATGTCAGTGGCCGGGCCAAGCCGCAGGTCCGTGCCGAGCCGCAGAGAGCTGTTTGTGTCTGCGCCGGGCCCCGTAACTCGAGCCTTTTATTGCAGCAAGCGCAAAAGACTTCTCTGCTGCTTTACGAGCGCAGTCTGCCCCGCTGCACACAGGCCCTGGCCCACCCACAGCCACAGCACACAAGGAGTTTCCACCTATCCCCAGTCTAAAACTTATCATCTGAATGAGACTGTGCTGCAATTGTAAGTGTATGAATCAAATATACTATACTATTATCCCTGAAGAGAGTCCATTAAAGTCACGTACATTTCATCACAAGACAAAAGACAGTTCACAAGTTACACAACAGAATACCATCCATTTTCTAAAAACTAAAAAACTAAAATGACAATAAAGGAAGATGAAGCAAAAGGCCTACTAAGGCCCAGATCAAAACCCATTTTTGGCACAAAAATAACACTTTTTTTTTAGTAAAGAGTCATATCTGTTTGTCTCAGGAAAGGTAAGGGACAGGTGATTTTACGACTGCCAATCTAATTGTAGTGAGGAGAGTATATAATAGTGCCAAAATCTTACACAACTAAAAAATCATTCTAATCTTAGTTGTGCAGCAGACAATATAAGGGATAATTTATGTTTTGGATTAAAGTGAGGTAAATGTGGTGTAAACATTCAGAGTGTCCTCTTTGGCTTTTGGCTTTGTGAGAATATCCCATAATGTGTGTTAATTTAAAACACACAAGTAAATTGTCATATTTCTGAGCACTGTTTTATTCCACAATATACGCCATCGCTCTAATGAAAACCACCAGAGTTGCCCAGCAGAGGATAGATGTGTTGTGGTTCAAACATCAGACCTGTTTCCACTGGTTGTGTTCAAAGTCTGTACTTTTGCCACAGACAGTGCCAAACACTACATACTAAATAAAATAAAAAATATATGTTCTTTAATTGTCTTTTTCTCCTGTACCATACATGAAGTACTTTTTGTGCCTTTCTAAACCTCTTCACAGTCCTGTTATTAACAAACAGCTCCAGGTTGTTGGAGTCCATTAACAGTTCCGAGCTCTTTGTTAAACTGTAGAGGACTTTCTTCAGTGAGAGCCGTGTCAGCTGCTGATACAGACAGCTGCAGAGGTCAGCTGTCGGCCCACAACTGATCCCAGATCTGCTCCAACTCTCACTGGGCTGAGTGAAGGTAACTCTTCAGACAGAACTCTCAAATTTAAACTAAAAACATGCTTTTTAGGAAGATTTTACTTTAATTTTTTTTTTTTTATTAACCATCATCCTTTGTAACTTCATTGTGTCTACTTGTTTTATTTTGTAAAGCACTTGGTAACTTTGTTTTGAAGGTTCAGTGCAAGACAGTTATCTTTGTTGAATAGAAGGTACATGATTTTTGTTCTTCTTTTGTTTGGGATAAATGACTCCTCCTAAATGACTCCCCAGACACTTCCTCCAGCTCTTCCGGGGGGATACTGAGGCGTTCCCAGGCCAACCAAGAGACATAGTCCCTCCAGCGTGTCCTAGGTCTTCCCCTGGGTCTCCTACCGGTGGGATGTTCAGCGGAGGAAACTCATTTTGGCCACCTTATCCGGGATCTTGTCTTTTCGGTGAGAGTAGGAACGTAGATTGACCGGTAAATCGAGAGCTTCGCCTTGCAGCTCAGCTCCTTCTTCACCACGACAGACCGCTACAGGTGCACCAATCCGTCTGTCAACCTCCCGTTCCATCCTTTATTAAAATTCTCAGTGGACTATTATCTATTTTCTTGTCAATGGTGGACTGTATTTTTGGGACAGATACAGTCATGTCTCTAACTTTACATACCTTGGCAAAATTTGTAATATTTTTGGCCATTTTTCAGAGAATATGAATGATAACACAAAATCTTTTTTCCACTGTGTTTGGATGAAGCCATTTATTGTCAAACAACTGTTTTTAATCTTTTTAAATCACAACAATGGCAACAAAAACTATCCAAATGACCCTGATCAAAAGCTTATATACCCTGGTGATTTTGGCCTGATAACATTCACATAAACTGAAACTAAGGCACAGGAAAATTTATGGTAAGATGAATGCAGGATTTTATCAGAAAATACTGGAGGAAAGTTTGCACTCATCAGCCCAGAAGCTGCACATGGCAATGACATGACAGCTCAAGGACAAGTCGACCTGTCATTGGCTACAGCAGCATAAAGTGAAGGTTCTGGACTGACCTCAGTCTCCTGACCTCAATATCATTGAGCCACTCTGGAGAGATCTCAAACGTGCAGATCATGCAAGACAACCCAGAAATTTACAAGAACTGGAGGCTTTTTGCCTACCACAAAACTACCACAAAAAACTTCAAGCTGTCATTGATCTTAAAGGTGGCAATACACTGTATTAAGAACTGGGGTATGTAAACTTTTGATCATAGTCATTTAGGTAGTTTCTGTTTTCATTATGATTTAAAAAGAGTAAACACAATAGTTTTACAATATATGGCTTCACCCAACCAATAACTATGAGTGAAAGAAAAGTGCTTTTGTGTTATCATTTATATTCTATGAGAAATGTCCTAAAAAGTACAAATTCTGCCAAGGTGCAACTTATGAGCACTGTATTTTACACTGCACAAAATTCAGTTTCTTGTCTCTAGTAACAAGTGTTTGAGTTTGAAAACTAATGTCTATGCTGCTCCCTTGTGGACCCCACCAAAGAGGTAATACAATTCTTTTTTTTTTAATGAAACCTTCTTGTTATTGTGGATTCTGTAACTATTTGGCTAGTGTTGCGTCCAGTCCAGCTTGGTTCACACACAATGACTGCTCGGTTTCTTCTTCAGATAAGACACTGGATCGAGTCTGTAGTACCTCACTGCACAAGGAAAGGATAAAAACACTTCAGATACAGACTCATTTCCAGAACATGTACACTTACTAATAAGATGAGTACTACACTACTAAAAGAAGAACCACACTAGGACCAAAAGCAATGCTTTTAGAACACAGAGTCAAAGCTAACCGGAGTTGATTGAAATTGTAGACCTGAATGATGTCATCCTGCTGGGCTTTAATGGACTGTGCCATCTGAGTGGACAGGACATCTGAGTGGCTGCAGGCAGCTGCAGACACAACAGACAATGTGTGAAAGTTATTACAGGATGGAAAAATTATTTTGACAGAGGAGAAAGTTGTTACGTTTTTTTTTTATTTATAGTTGGAGTGGCAGAGCGGTTAGTCCTCAAGAATTAGCTGGCTGAGGGCTAAAGCTTGGTACATACTCTGCAAGAACAGAGAAATTTGTTCTTGTTTTTGAGGTAGAAAGAACAAGAACAAAGCTAGTTCTGACCAGAACATTCCATACTTTATGAGAAACTCACTTTCCTGCATTAACCATGCCCACTTCAGATTTCTGACCAATCACACAATAGTCCTGGGACACCCGCAAGAAAAAAATTCTGCTCAGATGTTTCAAGAACAAGCTGCTCTCAAACCAAGGATGCAAAAACAAAATGATGAATTGCCACCTTAAGAACAAAAACAACTTTCTCTGCAATGGCCTTAAGAGGCTGCACATTAACAGATCTGTCTTAGGACTACGCAATATAACCCTTGCACTGCAACCGGATTCTCATGATATTTGTGAGTTTACAAACTCATAAAAATCAATCTTGCATTTCTTCCAGCAAAGTATTCACGGTCCAAACCCTGGCCTTACAGGGTCGTTGTGTCCAATAATGTTTCAGCACTAACAGGTCTGGGCATGTAATAGGATTGAAGATCTATCATCATGGCACTGCTCTGATTGGATAACTGTGGTCGATTAATCCAATATTCATTCAAAGTACTTGCCCTTTTGCAAACGCTTTTTACAGAAGACCTCCCTGATGGTTCTGTGGAACAGACTACTGTGGAGCCTTTCTATCTGGCAGAGTCAGTTTAGGACAATATGACTAAAAATGAAATATTTATTATTATTATTATTTTGCTATTCACCTAGGTTTACACATCACATTAAGCCTTGTTAATTTATTTCCCGACACTTAACATCTAAACCAAGGCATATTATTATTAGTGTCTGCAGTTATTATGAACATTTATGCATTTGCACCGGCACTAACATCAGCATCATCCACTAACAGTGTTTAGCACAGTGACTGTTTTTCCTGTTAAATTTGCTTAGTTATTTGCCACTCCATTCTACCCACTTGTAAATTGGCACCTGATGCAAAATAGTATACATTTTACAGATGGAACTTGTCAGTCAATAAAAATCTTTGAGCTAACTGGGTCACTTCCTAAAGTGGAGAAACTACTCTCTAAATCTTCAGATTTTCCAGGATTTGTAGGAACATACTGTATTCTCCACATCGTGTTTTGAGATACCTCATTGTTCTCTGAGCACTCAGATGAAGTCCTGTCTAGTCTCATCAATGGAGTTGAGTTTTCTGTAGGCTTTGGCGCTCCTCTCATAAACTCGACTTTCTGTGGCATTGTACCGGACAGCCTGAGATAAACTGGACACTGCATCTTTAAAACACCTGTAAAAACACACATTTACAAATGCATAATATCCACTTTTATACATCTTTAACTGGGATGTGTTAATACGGTAACAACAGTAAAGTATTCAGCCTGTTGAGCCTTTAAAGTGGGACATGTATTAGTTATAAGCTTTACTGTAAACCAAGGGTTCAATGCTTCTGTAAAGAGATACATGTGGAGTGTTCCTGCCAACAGCCTGAATTTGGGCATGTGTCCCAGAGCTCTATAGGTCTGGTTAAATTAGTTTGTTCTGATCCTTCTTTTAAGCAGACATTGCCCACTGTCTTGTGAAGGACGGACAGACGTTGACGTACGGCAGGTTCATTTGGTCCTACCATCTCCTCAGCCTGTTGGTAGTCGGCCACAGCGTAGAGCCAAATCCTCTGCCTAAAGAAACAGTCTGAGAAAAAGATTTACAATTAAGTTTACCTGCCATCATCTCAGTTTACAAAAGATTTAAACTACATCAGTGATCAGTGACGCCCTCTGATGAGGTAGACTCTGGTTCTTCACCTCCTCGATGGCCTTGTTCAGCTGCTCCGTGGCTTCATCATAAAGGCCTCTGGAAAAGCACTCGATGGCAAAATCATTGTAGGTGAGTACAAGCTGGAAGCAAGCGTTGGAAATCAGAGAGTCACGCTCCTTTCCAGCTCCAGATTTTTATCGCTGAGCTCCACGGACTGCACCAGGTCTTCGATGGCAGCGGTGAAGTCCTTCAGACGACGATACAGGGTCCCTCTGATGGAGACAAGACTCACTCAATCAAAATGTTGATCAGAGAATGTGAATATGAACAGTTTTACATGCTTAAAATTGTAGTGTTTTTGACGTTTTCTAAACTTCCATGTTTTCCAGGCTACGTAGAAGTCTCTCACCTAAAGAGGTAAAAGCGTGGCTCCTGGGGTAAGTTCTCCAGAGCCAGATCAATGAGCCGTAGGGCCTGAGGCAGCTCTCTGGCTAAGGCTCTAACCACTGCTACCTGTCGAGTGTGCTCTGCAGTCACCTTCAGCTGCTGTAGTAGAGCACCACCCTCTGGACAGGACGGGTTTAATGCCAGTGCACATATCCTGATAACACTGTGGAGTCTGGTGGATACACAGAAACAACTACAACTGATTATACTCAATATGAAGTCAACCCAATATGAAAAAATATTCTCTTTTTTTCTTGTTTTTCTGATTGGTCAAATGTGTTTCCAATTGATACTGGTGCAGTTTTATTTTGTGCACTAACTCCTCAAAATCAAACTCAAAACTACAACATGGCGAAACATCCCAAAACATCATAACATCCCGCTCTCCCCCACAGTTCACTCGTTGTGTCCTTGGGCAAGTTGTGTCCTTGGGCAAGACACTTAACCCACCTTGCCTTCAGTGGACAGCTGTAACAGTGGTAAATCGCTTTGAGTGCCTACTAGGTGGAAAAGTGCTATACAAAAATACATATATGTATGTCTAAACATTGATTGTGAGTTCTTTTATTTATGTTACTCTATTTCAATGCACAAACCTGGGATAAGTTTACTCCCCCCCCTCCTATTCACCATATTTGTTAGTTTGTTAGTCATGCTCTTACGCAGTGACAGATAAAATAATGTCAGTGAAGTGTGTGAGGGGCTCTGCAGAGGACCTCAGCTGCTATTCTACACTCTATTGTTAATTTACCTGTTACTGAAGCTGTTTAATTAATCAATTATTAAAGGGCCTTTCACACCGGTTTGGTCTGGGTTTTCAGACTGCCCTGTTTGGTTCAAACCAAATCTTCAGGTTTGAAAGCCCCAGCCGACTGCAGTATAGATAAATCAGCTGCATTTTGGTCTCGTTCCTGACTGTAATGAACTATGGTCTAATTAATTTGTGAATGAGAGTTTGCTGATAGTTCGGCCTTTCAGACCAAATGCAGGAAGTCATAGCCGATTAATTACATGTAGAAGTGTAAACAGAGGAAGGACAGGAACAGTGAAAAAGGATATCGGTCGGGTTTAAAAACTATTTAAACTATTTAAAACAAATTATGTTTTTTTATTACCTTTTGTATGGCCTTTTACTTGATACGACGGATACCCCTGTTAAGCCAACCGTTAACAGCATTATAGTGATTTAAAGCATGTCTGTATTAATTAATTAATTAATAATAACATGTCTCCATAGAACCTACTCCAATCTGAATATTGTACTGTATTTATCCAGTTCAACAGTAAAATTAGCCTCTGATTCTGAAGAGAGAAAACATTCACCACAGTAAACACTGTCTATGTGAGGCACGCCCCCTGTTGTCACAACGACAGCAAACATAGTGTCAAAGAAAGTCCCATAGTCCGCTAAAACCAAAAGAGTAAAAACCAAAAGTTACTGAACCAAACCAATACTGTTTCTTATACAAATACTGACTTCTTATTGCGGACCTCGGTGCAGACTTTAAGTGTGAGAACGCCCTAATTAATACAGCATAAGATTTGTTTAGTGAAACAACAGTCTCTTTCCAAAAAAAAAACTAAATAAATGTGTGTGATTTGTAAAACTGTCACAATCGATTATTGTGACATTAATATTACTTGGAATATGTGTATATTTTTCGCCGACGTTATTCGCCGACGTTTGATGCCTGGCGACTAAACAATGGGCGCCAATGTGAGTGTTCACACCGACGCGAAAAACGCCTCGCGTAAAAGCGTCAGTTTTTAAAAAACGCCTCGGGTTTGTTTTTTTGGTTTGACACACCGCGTCAAAAACTATACGACCAATGAGATTAGCGCTTTTGCTCACGTGTCTGGAGCTTCTGAAGTTACAGTAAAACACTACTTGGGGTGCTCAAACACAAAACGGTCTAGCCGAGCACACATACGTAACGGCGAAGAAGATATACGCCAAGTAGCATCTACACTGCCGGGAAGAAGATGCAAGGCAAGATGAATGTAGAGCTGCTGGTCTCGTTGGTGTCGGAACACAAAGAACTTATGACAAATGCAACATCGATTACAAAAATTACTTGCTCTCTTCTTTTGAGTGAAAAGTGAGTGTCAGAAGCGTAAAGTTGCGCTCCGCCACCTTGTGTACCGGGGTATTTCTGTTTTACACAAAGCGCCATCTAATGCCAGGGAATGAATTTGCATATTCACTCGGCTCATCATCAGCAAAAATCACTTGGGTGTGAACACAAAAAACGCGTTGAAAAAAACGGGCCTTTAGACAGTATTTTACCTGTTTGCAGCGCCGTTCTGCCACTTCAGGGAAAGGCCGAGCCAGGACCCAAGAATTGCCCAGCTGTGTTCCCGCGGACCAAGGGAGGACTAAAGGCCGATTTATACTTCTGCGTCGGGTGCACGTACAAGGTACGGCGTAGCAGTGACGTGTACCATACGCCGTTCCCTGACACGCACCAAAATGTAACTATACGTCGCGACGACGCGGACCTCAAGATCTGTAATTGGTCGGCTTGGCAGTATCACATTTCCTCCTAAACATTTCCGGAATGATTTTCTGCACTCTGGACCGCCCGCCATTTTTAAATTCCGAAATTCAGTGCAGAGCCAACATGGAAATAGACCAAGTGACCGAGCGATTAATTGAAGAAGTGAGGAAATACAGCCATCTCCAACGTGGGTTTAGTTGTAGCGGAGTGCATGAAGAGATGGAAGCTCTCTCGAGACAAGTACGTTCGTCTCCGTAAAAAAACTCGCCACAAGGAGCGGGGATATCGGTATATCACAGACTGGTCACAATAAATAAAAGTGTTTTTAATTCCTAAATTGATTGTCATAATATACTGACTATCTTAAAGCTGACACAGACAAACATCGTTGTATAACC